>OV049927.1:44120196-44358283 GCA_920104205.1 Eupeodes latifasciatus | reverse complement strand
GTTATGTTGATGTTATGTTATGGTTATGTTATTTATTTATTTATGTTAGTTATGTTATGTTATGTTATGTTATGTTATGTTAGGTTATGTATGTTTATGTTATGTTATGTTATGTTTGTTATGTTATGTTATGTTATGTTATGTATGTTATGTTTATGTTATGGTATTTATGTTATGTTATGTTATGTTATGTTATGTTATGTTATGTTATGTTATGTTATGTTATGTTATGTTATGTTATGTTATGTTATGTTATGTTATGTTATGTTATGTTATGTTATGTTATGTTATGTTATGTTATGTTATGTTATGTTATGTTATGTTATGTTATGTTATGTTATGTTATGTTATGTTATGTTATGTTATGTTATGTTATGTTATGTTATGTTATGTTATGTTATGTTATGTTATGTTATGTTATGTTATGTTATGTTTATGTTATGTTATGTTATGTTATGTTATGTTATGTTATGTTATGTTATGTTATGTATGTTATGTTATGTTATGTTATGTTATGTTATGTTATGTTATGTTATGTTATGTTATGTTATGTTATGTTATGTTATGTTATGTTATGTTATGTTATGTTATGTTATGTTATGTTATGTTATGTTATGTTATGTTATGTTATGTTATGTTATGTTATGTTATGTTATGTTATGTTATGTTATGTTATGTTATGTTATGTTATGTTATGTTATGTTATGTTATGTTATGTTATGTTATGTTATGTTATGTTATGTTATGTTATGTTATGTTATGTTATGTTATGTTATGTTATGTTATGTTATGTTATGTTATGTTATGTTATGTTATGTTATGTTATGTTATGTTATGTTATGTTATGTTATGTTATGTTATGTTATGTTATGTTATGTTATGTTATGTTATGTTATGTTATGTTATGTTATGTTATGTTATGTTATGTTATGTTATGTTATGTTATGTTATGTTATGTTATGTTATGTTATGTTATGTTATGTTATGTTATGTTATGTTATGTTATGTTATGTTATGTTATGTTATGTTATGTTATGTTATGTTATGTTATGTTATGTTATGTTATGTTATGTTATGTTATGTTATGTTATGTTATGTTATGTTATGTTATGTTATGTTATGTTATGTTATGTTATGTTATGTTATGTTATGTTATGTTATGTTATGTTATGTTATGTTATGTTATGTTATGTTATGTTATGTTATGTTATGTTATGTTATGTTATGTTATGTTATGTTATGTTATGTTATGTTATGTTATGTTATGTTATGTTATGTTATGTTATGTTATGTTATGTTATGTTATGTTATGTTATGTTATGTTATGTTATGTTATGTTTATGTTATGTTATGTTATGTTATTTTATGTTATGTTATGTTATGTTTATGTTATGTTATGTTATGTTATGTTATGTTATGTTATGTTATGTTATGTTATGTTATGTTATGTTATGTTATGTTATGTTATGTTATGTTATGTTATGTTATGTTATGTTATGTTATGTTATGTTATATGTTATGTTATGTTATGTTATGTTATGTTATGTTATGTTATGTTATGTTATGTTATGTTATGTTATGTTATGTTATGTTATGTTATGTTATGTTATGTTATGTTATGTTATGTTATGTTTATGTTATGTTATGTTATGTTATGTTATGTTATGTTATGTTATGTTATGTTATGTTATGTTATGTTATGTTATGTTATGTTATGTTATGTTATGTTATGTTATGTTATGTTATGTTATGTTATGTTATGTTATGTTATGTTATGTTATGTTATGTTATGTTATGTTAGTTCCAAAATTTTTTCATCAAACATAATTATTATGGTATTTCTCAATATTTTTTTTTATTAATGCATTATATATATAAAAAAAAAAATTGTATTCTCATCCTATGCAATTTTTTTTCTATAAGGGGGGAGGAATGTTATGCCCCAACTACTCTATCTATCTTTCTATCTCTATCCATACAAATTCCTACATCAATCATCCCTCATATCCTAATCCAAATATCAAGCAAACGCAATTATCGACGATAAGACAATACTCTATGTAATAACTTGGAGTATCCACATTCAAATTTCCTTTGTTATGAATTCAAATGCTGTGTCGCTAAAAACACATATTCTTAACAACCCATTAAATTAATATCAATTCAAAGAACCTACCCAAAGATATTCCGTTGTTATGATTACGAAGGCTCTTTAAAAATGCCTATCCAAAATTCAATGGACTCTTCTAAATAAACAAATAGATACACGGCACGAAGACGCGACGCAACGATCGATCCAAATCAATCGTTACGTCTTGTCTAATACGATGGCACTTTAAAATTGCCTATCCAAAATTCAATGGACTTTTCTAAATAAACAAATAGATACACGACACGAAGACGCGACGCAACGATCGACCAAAATCAATCGTTACGTCTCACAGTGGCCCGTTTTGACTTTTTTGGTTGCAAAAATCATATCTCCTAAACGAATAAAGATATTGCTTTAATTTTTTTTTATCTTAAAGGAAATTTCCAAGGCTATAAAAATTGTGACTTTCAAAAAAAAATGTTTACAGGGTGTTTCAGAAATTTGTGTTAAAATAAGAAGTTTTAGCAAAGGTCATAAACATAGCGGTATTTTAATATGCAATCGTCAAAATCATTTTTTTTAAGTAATCTGAGTGAATTGAAACAGTAGAGCAAAAAAAAAAAACTGTTTACAGGGTGTTTCAGAAATTTGTGTTAAAATAAGAAGTTTTAACAAAGGTCATAAACATAGCGTTATTTTAATATGCAATCGTCAAAATCATTTTTTTAAGTAATCTGAGTGAATTGAAACAGTAGAGCAAAAAAAACTGTTTACAGGGTGTTTCAGAAATTTGTGTTAAAATTAAAAGTTTTAACAAAGGTGATAAACGTAGCGGTATTTTAATATGCAATCATCAAAATCAATTTTTTAAGTAATTTAGTGAATTGAAACAGTGGAGCAAAGAGAAAAAGAACCAATTCGAGTGAAACAGTGGGGAAAAAAGTATTTTTTTTTTAATTTTAAGGCATTTTTTTTTTTATTTTCCAGTATTCAAGAGTACATAATGTATTTTGGTTATACATATATCAAAAGTCAGTGTAAAAAGAAATAAAGACAAAACAAATTAATTAATGATTTTCTTCTTATTCAGTTTTCCATTTATTTATTGTTTATTGGATTGTCATTGGATGTGAGTGTTGACGTGAGTTTCTATCTTAATTTTTTAATTTCTCACTTAAAAAAAAGTCTAAATATAAATAAGATTTGAAAGTGTAAAAATCAATTAAAAATTGATTATAAGTTATCGTGGAAATTAGGTTAGTATTTTGTTGTGAAATTGAGAAAAACCATAAAAATAAAAATATATATATACACAAACGAAATGAAAAGAACACCGCCAACATCATACAACATTAGAGAGTCACAATCGTCCAAGAGGCCGCACAAAGACATCTCGAGTGAATCACCTAAATCTAGCAAAACCATAACACTCGGTAATATGACACAGGATGAATTTAATAAGATGCTCGATTTGCGCTTTAACGATCTCCCTACTAAGAAATTCCTTGAGCCAGTGCTTCTCGAAATATCCCAGCTTCGTGCGTGTAATGAACATCTTCAACTCCAAGTAAGAAACTTGGAATGTAAATACGACGAGCTTGCACAACGTTTAGAAGCCTCTGAACTCCAACAAAAAGACCGTGACATTATCTTTCATCTTCCGATTCAACAATGCGTCAATCCAGAGGAGCAACTGCAAAATACTTGCGCAAGAATCACTCAGTCAACAAACCCTGTAAGATTCCAAATGTTCCAAGAACTAAATACGCGATCCACTGTGAGCAAGACTTTTAGAGTCAAGTTGTCAAGCGCCCAACAGGCAATAGATATTCTGGGGCAAGGAAGAAAGCTGGCAAACAGTGGCATTTCCATGCATAAAGATTATCCGGCAGGTATGCGTGCTCGTAGAAACATTTTGTTGAAGGTCAGACGAGAAGTAAAACGCCAGAACCCAACTCTCAGGGTGAGATTATTGGATGTTAGACTACAAATTCAAAACTCTTTTTTTACATGGAATGAAGCGAAAGGGTTAATGTGTGGACAGAATGATGGTTTTAACATTCTTTCGTCAACTTTTGGAATTAGTTTACAGCGCGATTTTCTTAAAATTAATAATCCACAAATAACTTCTCATAGAAACGTCAATCAAACGTCACAGGTGACAAGTCATTCACTCGCGACACCTGAACGTGGGCTTGGAAGTCGAACCAACCTAGATCTGGTCGGTAAGGCAGATCGACTTATGGTGCGTTCGCAATAATGTTCAGACGTCAGCCAGAAAAACGAAAACCCAGATAAAGTTAAATACATTAAACTGCTAAGCTATAACGTCAATGGATTATTAAATAAGAAAATGTTCATAGAATTTTTCAATTTTGTAAATTCTTTTGATGTTTTTCTACTCTTTGAAACCCACATTTTATTTAAAAACCAAATTCAAATTGAAGATTATTTTCAAAATTTTAAGCTGTTCTGGATAGCAGCGGAAAAGAGAACAGATTCCATTAAAGGAAGAGCATCTGATGGAGCACTATATGGCATTAAAAAGACTCTTCCAGCTGAAAAATTTAATTTCAAGCATATAGACAACTTTACATATTTGGAAGTTAATTTAAACAATAATATAATGAATTTGATTCCAGTATATATAAACTGTTCATTTTGGCAATCGGACTACAACAGGCTAATTGAAGTTATGCAGATCCTAGGAGAAAAACGTTGCATACTCATGGGCGATTTCAATGCTCGTACTGGCTCCGAGCAAAGCGTATCGATTGGTGATTTTAATGTTACGGCTAGAACCTCAAAAGACCCCGAAACTAATGCTCGAGGTAGAACCATTTTGGATTTTGCGAGCGCGTTTGACCTTTTTATAGTAAATGGAACCGATATAGGAGATAAAGAGGGAAAACTCACCTTCATTCGTAATCCTGGACAATCTGTTATTGACTACCTACTATTTCCCCTCGACTGTAAACATCTACTGCTAAACTTCGAAGTTGGCGATCAACTATATTCTGACCATATGCCTCTATTAACTTCAATAGTCACTTCTGTATCAGGCACAGATGATCAACTGTCAGGCAACCCACTCCTACCCAAGCTTAAATGGAGAGACAAGGACTCCGTCTCATATAGGAGAAACCTCAATCGAAATATTGAAGCTCATCATCTTACTGCTTCTAACACCACAATTGACACTCTTCAGCAAATAATTGTGTCCTCAGCGATTATTCGCAAAGCAAAAACGGATTGCAAGAAGCAATGTGCACCATGGTTCGACTTAGAGTGTGAGTCAGCAAGAAAGAAATCTTTTGATCTTCTTAAGTTATTTCATAAATATTGCACTCCTTGCCTAAAAAAAAGCTATCTAGAATTTAATCGTCGGTACAAAGACATCTGTAAACGGAAAAAACAACACTATGAGAGACAACAAGTTCAAAATCTTCTCGTCTGTAGAAGCTCGTCGGATTTTTGGAAAACGATCAAAAATATCAAGGGAATGCACCAATTTAATGAAATCCCAATTCTGTCCTGTTCAACTCTTCGAGAACACTTTGAGAAGAAAGTCTTCAACATCCACCTCCAGTCTCAGGATATCCTTTACGCTAAACCATCGTTTGAAAACGAAATTCTAGACAGAGAAATCTCGCTATCAGAGCTTAAGTTAGTACTTAGCAAAGCAAAGGATAACAAAGCTGCAGGAAGTGACCGAATTCCAAACGAATTTCTCAAATATGCCTCAGACGAATTCCTTTCTCATCTACGGATAGCTTACAACAAAATTTTCGAGTCCGGAGAAGCTCCCGAAGTTTTCAAGAAATCAATAATTTTCCAATTTTCAAAAAAGGGGATAGAATGGATCCATCGAACTATCGCGCTATTTCTTTTTTGAGCTCCGCTCTAAAAATGTTTGTAGAAATTCTGAGATGTCGTTTAGTCGCATGGGTTGATAGCCATCATCTTCTCAGCGAATTTCAAATAGGCTTTCGAAAAGGCTACTCGACGGTTGACCACATTTTTAGTCTAACGAATATAGCAGATATGTACCTGCGAAAACGCAAGAAATTATACGCTTTCTTTGTGGACTTTCAATCAGCATTCGATACAATAAATAGAAAATGTATAAGCTGTACAGAGATGGACTGTCGCTTAAATTTGGAAAAGTCATTGAAAGTCTCTACAATTTAACATTTAACGCGATTTGGGATGGCAAGGATCTATCGGGCTGGTTCCAAACTTCTGTAGGATTGAAGCAAGGATGCAATCTAAGTCCGTTAATCTTCTGCTTGTATATTGAGGATCTTCTGAGAATCTTGCCGTGTGGAATTAACATTGATGGATTACAAATCAAAATGCTAATGTATGCAGACGATTTGGTGTTATTGGCGGAATCTCCTGAATCGCTCCAGCTGATGATTAATAAGTTGCATGATTACTGCAAACAGTGGAGTTTGACGGTCAACCTTAGAAAGTCTAAGACAATGGTCTTTAGGAGAGGGTGTGGACGGCTAGCGGGGAATGAAAGATGGAGATACGGACCTGAACAAATAGAATCAGTTAAGGAATACCAGTATTTGGGATTCACTGTGACAAATTAATATATAAACACTAAATTTCTTGAAAACTGTCATCTAAGTCCGGGGAAATGTGTAATAAACTCATCATTTCTGGAGAGTATCGTTCTTTCAGATCTTTTTGGCTTCTCACATGCCTTAATGAAGAAATAAGTGGATCCGAAGAGGTTGCAAGCATGTTAAATAGGTCCTCATTCTGCCGAATCCTTGAAACTTTACACGTATTCTGATATCGATATTTCTTGTAGTCTTTATTTTTGCATTCCTGGGCTTCTTCTGACAGTTCTCCAAGTGGTAGTGATTGATATTCAATGATATTTTGACTATGAACCAATATTTTGTGTAGTGTAGGTGTGAGTAATTTTTCAGGATACTTTTGTTTTAAAAGCTCTGCAGTTTTTTTTGTATACTCCCCAAATTTAACTGCATTCACTACTTCTCTGCAATTTAAAACGTTCAATATTACTTTGAGCCTCATTATAACTTCTCCATTGACTCCAGTTATTCGAGCGGTTGCATCTGACTGTTCAAAAAATCTTCTTGCAGTGTTTCCGTCATTAGTGTTTCCAAACCCTTGCTTTGGTTTATCCACATCAAGGCCAAGCTCATCGCGAAAACGCCTTTGGATCTCTTGTTTTCTTCTTTTTTCCGCCTCCTTGGTCCCAACCGATTCTTCAGTACCTTCTCCTTCTTGTCGAAGAGTATACGCAAGCTTCAAAATAAATTCCATGCATCTGATTCTAGCGTGCAGTGGAGAGATTCCATATTCGTAATTATGTTCGTCCTCAATTGATTCAACTTTATTGAAATTCTTTTGTGTCCTTTTGCATATCGGACATGACCGCGTAGACTTTGTTTCCGTTAATTCGTTTAATACTCTTCCGTCTATCATAGTTAAAAAGAACTCTTGATTCACAGTAATAGTTGTTTCTTCATTAACTTTATATATTGTTGGTTGAATATCTGCTATTTGACTTTTAATATTATTGACTGTGGTATTTATGATGTCACTAGTCTCTTTAACATATTGGAACATAATGGGCCGACAGAAATGAACTGATGATGGGCGAGGGTTCCTCCAATGTTCACCATTTGTACTATTGAGTCGAAGTGGGACAACTGATGCCATGAACATGTGTGCGTCTGTTTCACCATCTGTTGTATTTATTTTTTGTTTGTAGGCACTTTGTCCAGATGATCCATCGCAGCCCCATTTACTCTGTAACGTTAGACTTCTTGGAAGTGCAATTATTTGACTCTCCGTTTTGCTTTCTATTAGCCGCATTGCTGTATGATTCATCATGCTTTGAAGTTTCACTCTAGCTAATATTTCCGTGACTTCGCAGTTGTCGGGAACTGCTTCTTTTTTCGCAACTGTAATCATATTGTAGGATGGCAAGACATCTATGTTGTGATGTCTTAACGAAGTTCTCAGGATTTTATATTTTTTTTTTCTTTTGAGAGTCCCAAATCCATAAACAAAGCTAATGCGTTCTCATTGGTGTATTTTATGGGATTGTGTTGGGGAGTGTGAATGCTTTCCTTGACTCTTTTGACACGAAGTGGACTTGCAGAAGATATTGCCTGAATTATATCACTCTTCCCCTTTTCATGGGCCTTATTGTATCTTATACTCAAAGCTTCAGAGAGATGTTCTGTACATATCTCCTTTGTAGCTTTGATTATTTTTTGTTTTTTAGTAAATGTTGCGCACTCATTGACTTTCTTTCTTGGTCTTCCTCTCGATGTAGTTGGGAGATCACCCGCTTCTTCTGTTTGTCCGGTATTGATATGCAGAGATAAGGAAAGCCATTCTGCATTCTTTTTAAAGTTATTTCTCGATCTTTTGGCTGCTATCCATTTTCTATCAAGGTTGTAATAGAATTGTTTTAATATCTGTTTGATTGCATTTGCATCTGGTAGTTCGTATTCAATTTCCACGGCAGATATAAACTCATTGCAAGTGGTAACATTGACAAAAAGTTCAAACAAATCCTTATTCGGAATATCCATTTTAAATTGTTTTGAAAAATAAAAGCAACTGCTCGAACGCTCGTTTGAATTCTAAATGATTATTTTAGTCAAATGTTTCATCTTTTTATACCTTAGAGTAAATACCTGCACTCAAGTCGCTTTAATCCTTATATTAATTATATTTAAAGACACCCCAATAAAACTACCTGTCTGTCTACCTGTATACTAACATATTCCAAAACCGTTTTATCCTTAAATCTTATCAATAAATTCTTAATCTTAATCCTTATCAATAAAAGTACCTGATCAAAATTCAATCGTACCCGAAAACAAATGCGTTATTTAAAATTTTATAACAGGATTAAAAAAAATAGTTCTAAAACTCTTGAAAATCTTATGTAATAAACAAAAAATAAAAATGATTTACCTTTTTAAAATAAAATCATCTTTTGTAAATCCACAACACACAAAACAAAGAAAACCATAAAAAAAAAATTTCCATAAAAAAAGAGGGGAAAAAATGACTGACTTCATCACTTCAAATCTCCCTAGCTCAGTTCGATGCAAAATGACGCAGTTGATCTTTTGGATTTATGTAAAGGAATATATAAGGATTCTGAATCAGTTGAGATCTTAGCACCACTCGTTGAACCTTTTTTTTCTATCCAATTTGAAGTCGAAAAAGTGTGCAAAAAGTAGTGTTTCCAAAAAAATTAAATTAAACAATTAAAAAATTTTTTTTGTTTTTTTTTTTGTTTTAACTACCGATCTAAATAATGGCAAAGCATATCATAAAAACAAAAACGAAAAGCGTTTGGAAGCCCTTTTTCTAGTTTTTTCATTCAAAGTTAAGAAAAAAAATAAAAAAATAAAAAAAATGATCATCATAAAAAATGTTCAACTTTGGCCTGCTCTATAAGGCACACCAATAACCCAAATTGAATATTTTTTTCGATTACTCAAGCTCCAAATATTTGTGAGTCCAGTGAACTAAAAAGTTTTGCATTATAGACCCACTCGAAAAATGAATATTGCAAGCAGTTTTGCATAAACGGGCCACTGTGCGTCTTATCTAATATAATCCCTCGTACAGTGCTTGACCATTCCCATACTCCACATCCCAATTCTTTTTCTCACATATCTAAAAATAGATTTCATATATTTCAATGCATTGATGAGAAGTTGGATGACCAATAGTTATACGAACTTTAGGCAGTTCTAATTCACATCTCAACCGAGCAGTAACAAATGCTCCCAAACTAAAAAATAAATAAAATTCTTTCAAATTCAAATCCTAGAGCAGTGTTTTATTTCAAAATTCAGCGTGTTGTTTTTTTTAATAACAAGGTGAACATAACAGTCGTTTTCCATTCGATTTTCACTCTGTTTTAGTTTCTGTTTGTTCGTATGTTATATAAAACAAGGAGTGAAGGAAGTGTTCAAATGAATTTGAAGTCTGATTTTATGTTTATTTATTATTTTGTTATTTATTGTTATGTTTATACAAATGAAGTTTTGAAAGAAGAATACTTACGAAAAAAAAATGTCTAATGAATTCGGTTTTATACCTAGTCCCACGTAAGGTTGTTGTTGAAGGAAATGTTTCTTCCTCTTCAAGCTCAGAAGTATCTGGTTCTGAAGAACTCACAATTAATGCGGTGTTGTTTAAGAACTCTTGAAGTTAGAAAATTTTTAAAATTTATATTTTGCTTTTACTAAAAAAAAATGTGAAATCACCGTTTAAACCTTCCTTTGAAATATTGTGCAATATTGCGATTGCAACAATTGTTGCTTTGGCTGTATCATGGTTGATGTTGATGCCATTAAAACACGCACGAAATTTGTTTTTGAACTGACCAAATAGTTGTTCCACCGTTATTCTTGTTCGAATATGCGCTTTGTTGTAGCGCTGTTCTGCTGGACTTAATTCAGCCGATATTCTGAATGGTGTCATCAATATTTTCGAACATGCGTACCCACCGTCGCGACGCGTCGCCCAAAACAACTCCTCCCCTTAAATCTACATTTTGCAACCGGTTTGCTGTAGCAGATTCACGCCATATTTTTGAATCATGAGCTGATCCTCTCCATCTAGCAACTTTGTCTAGAATTTTGCCATGCGCGTCACAAACAACCTGTACAAAATCATTTTTTGAAAGACTTTTTTCAGAAAAATGAACACCTATCTGCACATTAATTGAATAGAAATTCTTTCGGCATATATGGCGAGAATCGAACTCGCCACATGGGTTTTTAATTTTAATGTGTGTGCAGTCTACCGCTGCAATGCACTGAGGGAACTGGCAATGCTAAAAAAATCTTGCTTCATTCTTTGAAGGCTTCGAGTGTCTGTTGAAAACCTGATAAATGTTCTTTTTTTGAAGCTAGTGCTGTAACAAACTTTCTCACGCAATTGCTCAGATTGTTGAGAAATGTTATGAAGATCACCTTATAAAAATGAAATTAAGTGGGATTGGAAAAAAGCAGACGTGACGTATGAGACAACTTTCGGTATCACTTACGATCCTTTGCCCAGGTATCGTAACGAGACCAGAACAATGAGCTCAGGGGAAAGTGCTCCCCCTCGATTTGATCGGGAGGCTAAATAGTCCCTCACAGCTTCAATGATGAATCTGGCATTTTGTTTAGTGAATCAGTAGATACGATAAAGACTTGAAAATAATTTCAAATAATAAGAAGGGAACTAATAAACCAAAAACCGGCTGACACGATGGGAATATCTAAACAAACTAAACCAACAGTTCTGGAAGAAATGGTCATCAGAATATCTCACAAGGCTACAAAAACGACCCAAATGGACGAAAACTTCAGATAACATAGTAGAAGGTGACCTGGTTCTCATGCGAGAAGATAACTTTGCTCCCGCAAATTGGTGTATAGGAAGAGTTCAAACAGCATTCCCTGGAAAAGATGGATATGTCCGAGTTGTTACAGTTAAAACGCCGTCTGGATATTTAACTCGTCCCAAAGCTAAAAAATCCAAATTAGCTACAGATGAACCAGTAAGAACTGAACCAAACAAAGATGCAATAGAGCAAAACCCAGATATTAAAGGTATAATCGAGTATCCAAAAATTAAATGTACAATCGAGAAGAATCCAGCCGTAAACCAAGAAAACCCATTAAAAAAGTTAAAATACGACCAACTTCTATCCCCGTCAGACCACAAATAGAAGAACTTATCGAAAGACATCAAGCCAGAAAACGAAGAAACGAAAAAACACTCGGAACTGAAACAAAAAAGGCACGCACCACAATTCCCTCACTGATTGTGTCAATTGCACTCTCTTCGATCATATGGCCATTACCAACACATGCCCAAGTTTCTAATGTACCGTTCACAAGCCATCCAGGACTCTACTTTGAAAATAATGGCAATGTAAATCTTATTCAAATCACAATAAAAATAGATTTAATAAAATAGTTGAAAAAGTTGACAAAGTGTTTGTTAACACAAAAAAAGGAACAAAAATAAACCTGTTTAAAGAACTGATCGTTGAAGAAAACAAGAGAACGCTATTGTAGCAAAAAACAAAAAAATATATCATAAAGATGCGAGTTATCAAAAGTGATAATGTGGTTAGTAAAGGGAATATACCTTATAAACCACATACAGTGCCCAGTGGTTCAAAATAGAAATCCTTCCTTTTAAAGAAAATAAATTCGTGCTTTTAGAAAATAATCCGTTCTATTTGTACAATTCAACTAAGTTCTTATATCATGTAACGAACATAAGTAAGTTATTAGGACCAAAATGATCGGGGACATTTTGAAGTAGATAAGCTCAATGAGGAGGAAAAATATTTAATACAAAAAATAAAACATAATATTGAACAGTTAGAAACACATCACAAAACAAAGAGAAGTTTAGATTTCATTGGAACCATAGTAAATTTTTTAGCTAGAAATCCAGATTCTTACGATTTAAAAGAAATCAAAACCACACTAAATAACATTATAGAAAATAACAATAAGCAGGTAATAGTTAACGAACACTTTGAGGAATTCTTTAAAAATATTCGTACTTATGAAAATCATAGAGTTCTTATATTAAGAGAAACATTGGAACAAATTAATAACTTATTAGAAACAATTAACAAGGAACATTTGTGTCTAAAAGCATTGACATTAAAGATGTAAGAGAAATTGTACAAAATGAGAAAAAAAGATTTACCCACCCACAGTTATATGTTACAATATTCAAATATCCTATATCACAAATGTAAATTTTTCAAAGTAGTTCCTTTAGAATTCAGACATGGGAAACTTGTTTTAGCTCGGAGAACTGGGTCAGCTGACTTGGACCAGTTAAAATCTGCCTGTAGGCAGGACGGGAGTAACTATGACTCTCTAAACGTTGTATTTTTGAACGCAAGCCCAGAGGGAATCAATCTCCCCTGCTCTTCGGAGCACGGAACCTTGTTAAGATTGTCTTAGAAGTGCTCATTTACCACCTCCTCGTGGTCCTCGCCGGTAACATCTCATGTTTATATGAATGGCTAAGAGTGGAAGGCTAATCTGAGCCCCTGGGGTTACTAGCCCCTTCGAATCGTATTCATGTTGGTCCAATAAATACAAATAAATAAATACAATGGCTCTGGGAACCAACAAAACCAAAACATCCCCAACGTTAACCAGTGCCCATATTGTGAAAGAAGTTTCGAAAAATCTTTCGGATTGGGAGTCCACGAAAGAAAAGCACATCCAACATCGACTCTGAAAGATTGCGAATTGACGTTAAAGCTCAATAGTAAAATGAAGAAGCAATGATGCTAGCTCACCAAAAAAGCGAAACTCGAAAGACAAAATGTTCGTTTCATGAATATGGAACTACGCAAGTTCTTCCAAACCGGAACCATCGAGTCAATAAAAAGAAAGACAAAAAGCTTAACACAAACGTCTAGTTGAAAGATAAAGACTCGACAGTGACGCCCAGTCCATCGAAAATGATGATACGCCAGAAGAACCGGCTAACAATACTGCATGAACTACCTCAGAACAATTATAGAAATCACAACACCGAAACTGTAAACCCTCTTAGGCAACTACCTGCTTTCGATCTTTCCAGTTAGAAGGCCTCAAAATCAAAGACATCGAAGACCCGAAAATGAAATAGCACAATTAAACAATAGAACGCGGAGGCGTCACTAATACACATTAGTTCAAACAAACTGGCAGAACAACTTTATCCCAAGCACAAACAAACGTAGGACTGAAAATCTTTTAAATTCAAATGACTCTTCGCAGCTGTTATTTGTGGCACACAAGTTTGCGAGCAGCAGGCAAAAGAGACGCTGCCAATATGTTTAAAGAAACACTATCGAATAGGCTTAACGTGGACACCTGCCTGTTACGGCTTAATTCCACGGTGGGCCTACCCACAATATCGGAGTCGAGGAAAAGCGTCGACCAGCGCCCCAGGGAAGCTTACGCTTCCCCGGTACAATTCTGTGAACATGTTAAGGCATGTTCACACCCCTTGCTGAGGAGCGAGACCTATCTAACGCCTCTTGTACCCAGGATTCCTAGATGTTGGCAGAAACCCTGGATACCATTCGTTCCCGCGATTGTTGGGTAACCACAGCCACCACGATACTCCCACAAGGGGGCCTACCTCTCAGACAGGCTGGACCCGGCCGACCAGTGACAATGAGACACCAGAAACGACCGGGCCCAGGGGCTCCTGTCTCCCGTGGTACCAGAATATAGCTTCCGGTGGAGCTTTCGCAACCGTTAAGGTCACTTCTAGATGAGTCCCTTAAGACTCGAGGCCTAGCAACCTCAGGCATGCACACCCCGTCTTAAGGCCGAGGAGGAGACCACAACCGAGTGTGCACACCTCCCCCACTATAACCACCCTGTTTCATCCTGCACCTAGACAGCTCAACGGACAGGCTCGAAGCATGTACAAGCCAAGCCGTTCAAGCCAGCAACAGAAACCCCCTGATGGGGAGTACGAACAAACATCGCATGCACTCATCTATGCTGCGAGTTCCCAAAAACGACGACGCACGGCCAAAACTACAACATAACACAACACAAAAACTACTACTACCGGTTACAACTGGATAGTTCGCGCACAGTCGCAGTCGCTATGCACACCCAGGTAGTCCAAGCACACATGTCAGGCACTCCCTCCACACTTGTCCTTATGTTATTGATCCTGCCCTAATGTCCAGATTCTCACCTGGGACAAAAGGCGCTTTCACCATAACTAAGGTTCAATACTCTCAGGACAACTGACAGCGCCAGAGTCAGGCTAAGGCCTGTGAAGCCCCCCACCCGCCCCAGCAACTGCCAGTCCTTACCCACATGCCATGGATCCTGCCCCATTGTCCAGATTGTCATCTGGGACAACAGGCGCTCTCACCATGGCATTATAAGCTGGACGGGCAATAGCTGACAGTGCAATAGTCAGGCTGAGGCCTGAAAGCCCCTCACCCGCCCCATCTGCCAGCTATTGCTCAAGGAGTTGCGAACTCTCAAGAGACCCACACAGAATCCCAACCAGTGAGCCCTGAGTCAAGATAGAGCTGAAAAACCCCCCTCCCGCCCAGAACCCAATGGGAGGGACCCCGTGGAATACGGACTCAAAAGAGTTCTACCTGACAGAGCACCAGGAGACCCGAAGGAACATAGCCGCGAACTGTACTAAGCCCCATGCCAACCCTGAGCAATCATTCAAGACTTCCTACAAAGTCTTGTCATGCCTACAGGACCAGCACTGGGGGAACCCCTCGTCGCCCGGCAGTGTCTACTACAAGGACCAACAGAATGCCACTACTGCCGCCGAGTTTGAAATACTCTTTCAGCAAAGATGGCTAGACTGTCAATCGTGTCCTTCGCAAAAAGAACACGACTGAAGTCCCAGACGCTATCTGTCCGCACAACACCCATGGCAGGGAGATCCCTGAAGCGGGCATATCGCGGACACTCGACTAAGACATGCTCCAAGTCCTCTATCGCATCTCCACACGCACATTCCGATGAACTGACCACAGTCCTCTCACACAAATAAGCGTTCAAGGAGCCATGGCCAGTCAACAAGAAGCCCGTGAGGAGTGAGAAGTACAGGTGCTCTCTTTCTGACGCTCTTCCCACATCGGGGAGGAACCGATATGTGGTCCTCCCTTTCTCACTTTCGTCCCACCTAGATTGCCATCTGGAGACTACACACCCTCTCAGGAGAACCTTCAGCTCGCGCTTTGAAAGCCCATGAGCTCCGGCACATTCCTCCCAGTCAGAAGCTGGGAGCTCATGCTGCCTCCTTAACCTGCCAGCAATACCTTGCCGTATTACTTCCAGGTCAAGAGGAGGCACACCCGCTAACACCTGTAGGGCTTCGGTGGAAACAGTCTTACAGACGCGAAGTGAGGCTCGGAGCATTATCCTCTGGCAAGTGAGGAGTCTGCTTCTGCCTGTCTTTGTCTTAGCAACATCGTACCACACAGTGGCACCAAATGCGGCACAAGCCACAAATAGTCCACTGTATATGTAACGTGCTGCTCGTCTAGACAGGCCCCAGTCGCACTTCAACATCCTGCCAACTGCCGGCACAAGAGAGGTAAGCTTCGCCCTCACCCGATCTATGTGAGGATAGAAGCCCATCCTCTCTCCCACCGTGATCCCAAGATATTTGACTTCCGTCAAATATTTTATGCTCACTCCACCTGCCCTTACAACTGGGTTCCTATTCCTTGATAGGATACCCTTTAACAACATTATGGATGTCTTATCTACAGCCACCTCAACCCCAACACTCGTACCCCATGCACTTACCATGCCCATAACCTTCGTGCCACGAGTTTCCAGCGCAGCACGAGACTGGCCTTCAACAAGGACAAGAAGGTCATCAGCATAGGCGATGCACTTACAGTACGACTGCCAGGAGGAGAGGCGCTGTAGCAGGGGATCCATCATTAGGTTCCAAATATATGGTCCCCCAATGGACCCCTGAGGACACCCCCTCTCTACATCTACCGTCACGGAGTCATTGGGACAGACAACGCGAGCTGTCCTTCCCGAGAAGTAACTCCTCCAGATAGCAATCTCCCTACATCCTACCTCCACCAACCTCCGTTCGACACTGGCCCAGTCCAGGTAGTCGAACGCACCTCGGAAGTCGATAAATATGCCAAGGACATATTTATCGACTGACCTATCAACAGAGTCCCTAACGAGCAACCACGCATCTTCGACACTGCGCCCTGGTTTAAAACCAAACTGAAATGGTGACTGCTCGGGGATGCACTCCATCAGTCTGTCCACCAAGACCCTTTCCAGCACTTTTCCAAGTACTGGGAGGAGGCTGATGCCACGATAGGATCTAGGATTAGTCCTGACCCCATCGTTAGACTTCAGAAGTACTATCACCCTAGCACACTTCCATTCCAGGGGAAAATAATTCTCCCTAACGCAGCTCGAGTAAATAGCCATCAGGTATTCAGGTACTGCCATCCAAATGGCTTTCACATTTCTCCGGTCAGTCCGTCAAAACGTGGCGACTTCCTCGATTTAAGTCTACCTACAGCACTACTAATTTCACCCTCCGTCACCATAGGGGATGCAGGAGGAGAGTCTGGAGGCAGACTCTCCGACTGCACACCCCTGGGAAAGAAGGTGTTCATCAGGGCAGTCGCACACTCCCTCCAGGATGTGAGCAAGACACCTCCATCCTGGATGGAACCGATCTCTGGAGCTCTCCTTCCACGACAAACACGATATAGCTGACCCCAAGGGTCATCATGGTGTTCGTCGGCGAAGGCTCTCCAGTTCTCATACTTACAGCGGGCAAGCATCCTCTTGTAGTCAGCCAGACCTCGCCCGTAGGCAAGCCTTGACTGCTCCAAGTCCGCCAGCCCGCGACGTCTACAGGTTTGGAAATGCTCACGCAATCTCCTCACCTGCATACGCTTCTCATTCAACTCGGGTGTCCACCACTTCACCTTTCTTCGGTTCACTAACCGGTGTCGCTCAAAAAGCTGGTCGTTGACACCCCACACGCACTCATCCAACAATGCCACCTTTCTGTCAACCCCTAACCGCTCAAATGCGTCCAGGGACATTGAAGTGACCTTTCTTGCAATTTCTCTTCGGTACACCTCCCAATCTACACCTCTGAGAAGCCAACGCTTCTCACTAGGACCCACACCGACATCCGGAACACTTACGGAGGGAGTGAGCTCGATCTGTAACAGAGCGTGATCACTCACTCCTTCAGCACGCCGGACATACCAGTGTGTGTCGAACCTCCGAAGCGCTGGCATATTTGCCAGGGTCACATCAATGTCACTGCACCCATCTGCGTTGTCAAAGGTGAACAAGTCACTCGGCTCATTGAGAACACCTATGCGATTGGAGGCTATCCATTCGCTTAGCAACTCTCCTCTTGTAACCCTGCGAGAGCCGGAAGTGTCAGAACGCACATTAACCGAACTCTTGCTGAACCAAAGAGAAAAAAAAAACAAGAGAAAAAAAAAACTTTAATACATAATGAGCTCGCTTATATGCAAGTTGTGCAACAAGCACGTAAAGAAAGAAAAAGACGGCATTTTGTGCAGTGGTGTGTGTAATGGAGTTTTCCATCTCTCTTGTGTTAATATTACCGAATATGATAAACGCTTGACACTAGAAAAAGAATGCATGCTCTTTCATTGCATTGAGTGTCAAAAATTTACAAAACAATTATTAAAGAGTTTAAACGACATCCAGACTCTCTAATAAAAAACAGTGAAGTGGTAAATAATATCGAAAAGAAAATTAACGATGTAAATCCGTGTTCAAGTTTTATTCCGCAAAAAAAAGATAATGTATCTTTTGCAAATGTTTTGGTAAATGAACCGCCAATTATTATTGCTCCTAAGAATACGCAAAACAGTGATGCCACAAAAAAAGCGATTAAAGGAAATATTGATCCTCAATCTCTATCTTTAAAAGTTCAAAGTGTAACAAATCGCAGAGATGGAGCAATAGCAATTAAATGTGCAGATACCAATTCAAGAGAAAAGATTGAACGTGAAGTGTCGACTAAAATGGGGGATGATTATAGTGTAATGACACCTAAACTGAATGATCCTAATGTAATAATTTGTGGATTAAACGAGGAATGGGTAGCTGATGATTTATGTGAAGCAATAAAATCACAAAATGATATTATTGAAAACTTCAAATGTGTCCGCATTTATAAATGTCCACGTAATAAAAGATTTAATGCAATTTTAAAGGTTAATGGCGAGTTATATAAAAAGTTTTTAAAATTACAAGTGATTAATATTGGCTGGGATCAATGTTCAGTGTATGATTATACATGGGTAAAAAGATGCTATAAATGTTGGGGCTATAACCATGAAGCTTAAACGTGTAAAAATGATGCAGTCTGTCGTCGGTGTGGTGAATCCCATGAAGAGCGATAATGTGAAAATTCTATGAAGTGTATAAATTGTGTTCAATATAATGCGAATTTAAAACTCAATCTTGATTTTGATCATGATAGCCGAAGTAATGAATGTCCGGTATTTAAAAAGAAAGTTCAAATTCAAAAGAACAAAATTAAATATTAGCAACCAACCGAGATTACAATTGTGTACTTTAATATACAAAGTTTAATAGCAAATTTCAATGAACTTGAACAAATTGTAATAACTATGAAGTTTGATATAATTGTATTAAGTGAAACTTGTTTGACTGAAAATATTTCGGATAATGAAATTAATATCGAAAATTACAATTTAATAAGATGTGACAGTTTATCAAGACATACAGGTGGAATTGCTATTTATGTTAATGAAAATCTGCAGTTTGAACAATTATATACACTAACAGTGAACATGGATATATGGTGTCTTTCTATTAAAGTACGATGTGGGTTATTTTATTTTGTAATATCTGGTCTATATAGATCTCCATCGTCATCCATTAGACAATTTTGTGATAATTTTAGTGAGTTGATGGATTGTCTGGTCCAAGACAATAATAAGGTTATTTTAATTGGTGATTTCAATATTGACTGGTTCGATGAAAATAATATTTATAAACGCGATTGTTATGAAATAATTCTTGAAAATGGATGTACCCAGATGATAAATGAACCAACAAGAATAACGAGTACTTCTAGAACTTTAATAGATTATGTTGTTTCAAATTGTTCTCAGTTGATAACTAAAGTTAATGGTGATTTTGATATTGCAGATCATGAATCCATTTGCGTAAAACTTCCCCTTAGAGAAAAATCATATCCTGAACCAAAAATTAAGAAAGTACAGATTTTGAAATATTCCAAGGCTAATTTACTATTAACATTTGATCAAAGTCGTATAAATTTGTATGATCGTACTGATGTTAACGAAATCGCGGAAAATTTTGAAAATAAGTTGTTCACTGTTGTAAATAAGTTTAAAATCACTAAAAACATAAGAAAAAATGAAAACCCATGGTTTAATCAGCACTTAAATTCGCTTAAAAATCAAAAACGTGTCGCAAAAAGAAAAGCTATCTTTACAAATAGTCTAGACGATTGGTGTAATTTCAGAAATATTAGAAATACCTATTCCAAAGAACTTGACCGTGCGAAAAATAACCATATAAAAAGAAATCTATCAAACTGTTCCAATCAAAAAGATATGTGGAGAACCCTTAAAACATTAGTACTACAAGAAATAAAAAGTGAAATAAAAAAAGTTGAATTTGGTGGTGATGTTATCACAGATAACAAAGAATTAGCAAACCGGTTTAATAAATTCTTCATTAACAGTGTAAAAACAATAAATAGTGCAATTGACAATGTCCCATTCATAAATCAAATAGACTATGTTGTTGAAAATCCCTTTGTATTTAATTTAATAACGATATATGAATTAAAGAAAACGATTAAAGAGCTAAATAATAAAAAAGACAGTGATCAGACTATCCCCAAAATTTCTACTCGATGCTTTTGATGTAGTTGGTCCTGCTTTGCTAAAAATAATCAATACATCATTAACAGACGGTCAATATCCATCCACATGGAAAAATTCAATTGTGACACCTATTGAAAAAATAAAAAAAACTGTAAAGTGTGAAGAATTTAGGCCTATTAACTCATGGTTCAACGAGTGGTGCTAAGATCTCAACTGATTCAGAATCCTTATATATTCCTTTACATCCAAAAGATCAACTGCGTCATTTTGCATCGAACTGAGCTAGGGAGATTTGAAGTGATGAAGTCAGTCATTTTTTTCCCCTCTTTTTTTATGGAAATTTTTTTTATGGTTTTCTTTGTTTTGTGTGTGGTGGATTTACAAAAGATGATTTTATTTTAAAAAGGTAAATCATTTTTATTTTTTGTTTATTACATAAGATTTTCAAGAGTTTTAGAACTAATTTTTTTAATCCTGTTATAAAATTTTAAATAACGCATTTGTTTTCGGGTACGATTGAATTTTGATCAGGTACTTTTATTGATAAGGATTAAGATTAAGAATTTATTGATAAGATTTAAGGATAAAACGATTTTGTGATTTGTTGTATTGACCACTTTTAGTGTTAACGTCGGGACAAGTTAAAGAATTTGTTTTCTTTACCAAAATAAAGTGACCAAATAGCCGACGGAAAAACTAAATTTTCCACCCTCAATATAAAACGATTTTGGAATATGTTAGTATACAGGTAGACAGACAGGTAGTTTTATTGGGGTGTCTTTAAATATAATTAATATAAGGATTAAAGCGACTTGAGTGCAGGTATTTACTCTAAGGCCGTGTGTCAATTGCGTTAAAATGTGTGTTGAAATTTAACCAGCGTTAAAATTTGACACTAATGAGGTGAATAAAATGGGTTAAAATTTATTGAGCTGTGGAGCAGGTTAAAGTGTGTTAAAATTTGACGTTTCTATTGATAGAGAAATTTGCTCTTGCTTTTGCAATTTTGCATTCACGACATTTGATCTCATCGTTGTTGAGAATTGCATTGATGTCTTCTGAAAACACTCGAAGTCTTCCATAGCTTACACGGGTAATATGCCGATAGGATTTATTATTGGAAAACTTTTAACTTGAACGTCAACTAATAACTTACCCCACGCTCTCTTCTCTGTTTAATTGAATTTCTTGTTATAATGCTTTAATATTTTAAAAGATATAAAAGAATTACAGCAAAATACTTTAAATTTGTCATTTTTCTGAACCAAATACGAATTTATTGTTTTGTTTCTTTTGAAATGTATGACAGATATCAACAATTTTTCAGTGTTACCACACCGAATAAATCAATTAATCAAAATGGGAATTTTGTTTGAATATTTTTGACTGTTGTTTTAAAATATGACATTAGAATCGAGAACAATATATAAAAAAGATTTTTTTTTAGTTTCAGAGACTTTTTATTAACCCTGTTTTCTTAAATATATGTTTTGTAAGAGAAATTATTTTTCCGCGAAAAAGAAAACCAATTTTTGTTCAGGGAAATTTCTTAAATTATCGAGGGAAATTTTTTTAACCTGCGCAGAAATCTTGGTTAAAATAATTGTTTTAACGCAATTCACACAGCAAATGGCTAAATTTTATCCCACCTCAAAGAAGACGTCAAATTTTAATCGTGGTAGAAGTTTTAACGCAAATTTTAACGCAATTGACACACGGCCTAAGGTATAAAAAGATGAAACATTTGACTAAAATAATCATTTAGAATTCAAACGAGCGTTCGAGCAGTTGCTTTTATTTTTCAAAACAATTTAAAATGGATATTCCGAATAAGGATTTGTTTGAACTTTTTGTCAATGTTACCACTTGCAATGAGTTTATATCTGCCGTGGAAATTGAATACCAACTACCAGATGCAAATGCAATCAAACAGATATTAAAACAATTCTATTACAACCTTGATAGAAAATGGATAGCAGCCAAAAGATCGAGAAATAACTTTAAAAAGAATGCAGAATGGCTTTCCTTATCTCTGCATATCAATACCGGACAAACAGAAGAAGCGGGTGATCTCCCAACTACATCGAGAGGAAGACCAAGAAAGACAGTCAATGAGTGCGCAACATTTACTAAAAAACAAAAAATAATCAAAGCTACAAAGGAGATATGTACAGAACATCTCTCTGAAGCTTTGAGTATAAGATACAATAAGGCCCATGAAAAGGGGAAGAGTGATATAATTCAGGCAATATCTTCTGCAAGTCCACTTCGTGTCAAAAGAGTCAAGGAAAGCATTCACACTCCCCAACACAATCCCATAAAATACACCAATGAGAACGCATTAGCTTTGTTTATGGATTTGGGACTCTCAAAAGAAAAATATAAAATCCTGAGAACTTCGTTAAGACATCACAACATAGATGTCTTGCCATCCTACAATATGATTACAGTTGCGAAAAAAGAAGCAGTTCCCGACAACTGCGAAGTCACGGAAATATTAGCTAGAGTGAAACTTCAAAGCATGATGGATCATACAGCAATGCGGCTAATAGAAAGCAAAACGGAGAGTCAAATAATTGCACTTCCAAGAAGTCTAACGTTACAGAGTAAATGGGGCTGCGATGGATCATCTGGACAAAGTGCCTACAAGCAAAAAATAAATACAACAGATGGTGAAACAGACGCACACATGTTCATGGCATCAGTTGTCCCACTTCGACTCAATAGTACAAATGGTGAACATTGGAGGAACCCTCGCCCATCATCAGTTCATTTCTGTCGGCCCATTATGTTCCAATATGTTAAAGAGACTAGTGACATCATAAATACCACAGTCAATAATATTAAAAGTCAAATAGCAGATATTCAACCAACAATATATAAAGTTAATGAAGAAACAACTATTACTGTGAATCACGAGTTCTTTTTAACTATGATAGACGGAAGAGTATTAAACGAATTAACGGAAACAAAGTCTACGCGGTCATGTCCGATATGCAAAAGGACACAAAAGAATTTCAATAAAGTTGAATCAATTGAGGACGAACATAATTACGAATATGGAATCTCTCCACTGCACGCTAGAATCAGATGCATGGAATTTATTTTGAAGCTTGCGTATACTCTTCGACAAGAAGAAGGTACTGATGAATCGGTTGGGACCAAGGAGGCGGAAAAAAGAAGAAAACAAGAGATCCAAAGGCGTTTTCGCGATGAGCTTGGCCTTCATGTGGATAAACCAAAGCAAGGGTTTGGAAACACTAATGACGGAAACACTGCAAGAAGATTTTTTGAACAGTCAGATGCAACCGCTCGAATGACTGGAGTCAATGGAGAAGTTATAATGAGGCTCAAAGTAATATTGAACGTTTTAAATTGCAGAGAAGTAGTGAATGCAGTTAAATTTGGGGAGTATACAAAAAAAAAATTGCAGAGCTTTTAAAACAAAAGTATCCTGAAAAATTACTCACACCTACACTACACAAAATATTGGTTCATAGTCAAAATATCATTGAATATCAATCACTACCACTTGGAGAACTGTCAGAAGAAGCCCAGGAATGCAAAAATAAAGACTACAAGAAATATCGATATCAGAATACGTGTAAAGTTTCAAGGATTCGGCAGAATGAGGACCTATTTAACATGCTTGCAACCTCTTCGGATCCACTTATTTCTTCATTAAGGCATGTGAGAAGCCAAAAAGATCTGAAAGAACGATATTCTCCAGAAATGATGAGTTTATTACACATTTCCCCGGACTTAGATGACAGTTTTCAAGAAATTTAGTGTTTATATATTAATTTGTTTTGTCTTTATTTCTTTTTACACTGACTTTTGATATATGTATAACCAAAATACATTATGTACTCTTGAATACTGGAAAATAAAAAAAAATGCCTTAAAATTAAAAAAAAAATACTTTTTTCCCCACTGTTTCACTCGAATTGGTTCTTTTTCTCTTTGCTCCACTGTTTCAATTCACTAAATTACTTAAGAAATTGATTTTGATGATTGCATATTAAAATACCGCTACGTTTATCACCTTTGTTAAAACTTTTAATTTTAACACAAATTTCTGAAACACCCTGTAAACATTTTTTTTGCTCTACTGTTTCAATTCACTCAGATTACTTAAAAAAAATGATTTTGACGATTGCATATTAAAATAACGCTATGTTTATGACCTTTGTTAAAACTTCTTATTTTAACACAAATTTCTGAAACACCCTGTAAACAGTTTTTTTTTGCTCTACTGTTTCAATTCACTCAGATTACTTAAAAAAAATGATTTTGACGATTGCATATTAAAATACCGCTATGTTTATGACCTTTGCTAAAACTTCTTATTTTAACACAAATTTCTGAAACACCCTGTGAACAGTTTTTTTTGAAAGTCACAATTTTTATAGCCTTAGAAATTTCCTTCAAGATAAAAAAAAAATTAAAGCAATGTCTTTATTCGTTTAGGAGATATGATTTTTGCAACCAAAAAAGTCAAAACGTCAAAAAGTCAAAGCACAGTCACGGCAATGGATTTCATTACCGCAACGTGTCGAGGGATGGCCAGAACCACCACACCTCCAGCAAACATCCTTAACCGCACTGCACTGTGGTTTGATATGCTCCATGCTAAGGCACCTATAACAATGCCTAACTGGAGACAACTCCCTCACTCTAAAAGAGAAGTGTTTTATATACACCCTTCCCTCTTGTAAAAATCCCCTAGCAATCTTTTCACTACACTGCATTATCACGTTGACAGTGTCATTTGCCTTAGCTTCCCATGGCCGGGTCAACAATTTAACTTCCTTCAAGAAGTTTTCCCTGGTGATCCCCTCAGTATTCAACTTATGGAGATCATCAAGAAATTCCTCCACAGAAATCATTTTTTGGACCCTGCTTACTACTATTTCTGGCCCTATTTTCGAATTAAGATTAACTGACAATCCTGCTTGCTTGAAAACACCACTCTCTACAACTTTCTCCCTCTCTTTATTTGTTGGGAAACTGACAACACAGCTTGTCTTTGTCGCCCTTACCTCCCTAACCCTAACACCTAATTGCGGGGTTACCAAATTTACCTTTTCTTTTAGCTCCTTCGGGGTCTCCTTACTTCCCCCTTTGATCACCAACCCGTAGCTATGGGGCACAGGCTTAACCTCAATTGGAGGTTTCCCAATGGGCCCTGCTGGGCTAAGTATTTGGGCATAGGACGGGCGTCCTTGCAATTTTGCCAAAGTTGGCTGCCCAGCACCTGATGTAGGAGCACTTGCTCTAACTTGTTGTACTACAGGTGAGGCCTGTACTAACGGAACCGACCCTAACGAACCCCTAATCCTCTCATTTTTCCCTAAAATGTCAATACGACCTCTAAGTCTCGAATTATCAACAACTAGGTCCATAATTACGGCCTCGTAGCTCGCCGAGATCTCGGACACCTTCACTACAACACTTGAATCTACCTGTCCACTTATTAACTCAATTACACTTTTTTTTATAAGTGCAATTGAGTTCTTAATTGATAATTCTTCCCTATGGCTACCTGCATCTTTAGTCGCAGAATTCGGAACGACGAAGGCATTCGAGGAACCAGCATTGGAGACCACTCCGTCTTCAATACTGGCACTCACCCTGCCACCGTCATCGTCCCCACCACCAGAGACAGCTTTACTACCTTCGACATTTTTCTCAACAACACAACATTCAACAGTATCATCACAACTATCAACATTATCACAACATTCAACCATAATTTTTGTCTTACCATCTTGGTTGCTGGGCTTATGTGCCTCAGCAATTTCCCTCGACGAACGCGCCTTCTTCTTCTCTTCAGCAACCGTCTTCTCTGCCTTCCTTTTCAAGGAGGCCTCCTTGAACTCCATTTGATTTTTCTCTACCTTCGCGTTTGCAGCAGCCAAAAGAGCTGCCTTCTTTTCGCGTCTTAGCGCTCTCTCTTTCTTCCAGGAAGAACTCTCCTCCCCGCTGCTCACCACTGGCTGCTTAAGGTAATCCGATACCTTCGATCTCTTCTTTACTTCGACCGAACTCTCATCGGTCTCGTAATCAGATGACAGCGTGGTATACCTACCACCGCTGCCCCCGTCGTGTGTATTCGACATCACCAACTAATCACTTCTTGGAATTAATCCAACACAACCACCGAACCAAAAATAAAAACAGGTATAATTAAATTTATAACGGTAAAACCGCACGCGACCTTTTTTAGGTAGTCTATAAATTTTTACCACAATTCCCAGAAAAAGGGACACACACAATAATTTTTATACGCAAAATTTGGGAAAACCCTTTTTTCGCGCACAAATTTAAACTACTGACAAAAATTTCTCGGAATTTGGGAAACCGGAAAAAAACCACACACAAAAAATTAAATTTTAACTTTTAACACGGAGCAACACTACCGCACACGTTAACGACTAAAATTCAACTGAGAGTTGAAAGAAACAGATATTATAGATTTGCTTTACGTGAACACCTTCCGTTTAGGACTAATTTCACGGTGGGCCTACCCACAATATCAGGACCAAGAATAGTGTTGGTCAACACCCCAGGGCAGTACAAGTACTACCCCAGTACAATTTCGCAGTCATGTGTAAGGCATGAACTGCACCCCTTGTTGAGGAGCGAGGTCTATCTTGCACACCTCTTGTATTCTAAGGGCCATAGGTGTTAAACAGAACCCTTAGAACACCATTTAGCTCCGCATACGGCAACCACAGCCACCACGATACTCCCACTAGGGGGCCTACCTCTCAGACAGGCTGAGCCAAGTCGACCAGTGTCAATGAGACACCAGAACCAACAAGACCCAGTGGCTCCTGTCTCCCGTGGTACCCAAATATAGCTTCAGGTCGAGCTTCGCAACCGTTAAGGTTACTTCCAGATAGACTCCTTACAGTCCAAGGCCTGGCAGCCTTCATGTTATCCTGCGCGACCACCAGCTGAGGTACTGGTAGTAATGCAGGACAACATCACAACGCAAAAACAACAATCAAAACAAACAGCGAAACACAACCTAGCACAACTCATAGCAACCTAACAAACCTCCTTCTCCTGAAGGCCTCATCAGCAAATGCTGCTAGATTTGCAGTAGCCTCCACATTGAAGAGGATGCCACTGAAATCCCAGCTCCCTCGGAACCTTCTACTCCCATAGCAGAGAGATCCCTTATGTCCTCGTAGAGGGGACACTCAGTAATGACGTGTAGCCAATCTTCAAAAGCCCCTCCACAGGAACATTCAGACGTCGAGGCACGATTTATGTTATGCAAAAATGCATTAAAAGAGCCGTGCCCTGTCAACAAAACCCCTAAGAACATTGAAAAACCAATGTTCCTCCTCGCAAATGCCTGCCTTACATTGGGAAGGAACTCAAAAGTTTTCCTTCCCGTATCACTACTAGTTCATCTAGATTGCCATCTAGTAAGGACACACTCCTGCAGCAGGGATTTCGCTTCCCTGCTTCTCAAACCTACAGCATTTGAAGCCTCTTCCCAGTCAGTCGAAGCCAAGCTCATTCCTCTTTTTAACCTGAAGGCAATACCAAGACGTATTGCCACCAGGTCGAGAGGTGGCGCCCCAGCCAGTACTTGCAATGCCTCAGTAGAGACAGTGCGACATACCGGCAGGCAACCCAGGAGCATGACCCTCTGACAGGAAAGAATTTTCCTCCTATCATCAACCTTCTTGGCCGAGTCGCACCAGATTGGTGCACCAAATGTTGCACAAGCAACAAATAGCCCCTCATAAATGATGCGAACCGCCCTCCTGGTTAGGCCCCAATCCTTAATGAGGACGAGCCTAACCATCGGCACTACCCCGTTGAGCTTAAGCTTCACTCGCGCGAAATGATTGAGGAAGTTCATCCTCTCACCAAAAGTGATACCAAGATATGTGAATTCCTTCACATACCTTAGCGAAACGTTGCCAACTCTAACAGTGGGATTTCTATTGACCGATAATTTGCCTTTGAGCAACATCATGGCCGTCTTATCAACCGCTATTTCAACACCTACACTTTCACCCCAGGCACGCACTCTGTTCATGACCTCCGTGCCCCTGCGCTCTATGATGGCACGAGATTGGAGATCATCAGCAAAAGCGCTACAACTAACGCCCTCAAATTCAGTGCTAACACTGACAAGCAGGGGCTCCATCATCAGGTTCCAAATAAATGGACCTGCAATCGATCCCTGCGGACAACCCCGCTCTACCCTAACCGACACTTCGTCTAACCTACCAACTATTTTGGCCTTCCTATTCGAGAAATAGCTATTCCAGAGAGTCAGTTCATGACAACCGACCTCCACTAACCTCGACCTGACCGAATTCCAATTCAAATAGTCGAAAGCGCCCTTAAAGTCAACAAAAATACCCAATACATATTTTTGTGACGATTCCCTGACACAACGCTGGACATGTAACCAAGCGTCAACTACACTGCGACCTGGCGTGAAGCCAAACTGGAAAGGGCATGGCTCTGGCACCACTTCTGGCACCATTCCGAGGGAAAATACCCTAGCCTAACACAACCTTCGAAAAGAATCTCCAAGTATTCCGGAACAGCTGACCATATGGCTTTCACCATTTCACCAGTCAGTCCATCAAAACCTGGAGATTTCCTCGATTTGAGCAAAGCAACTGCTATCTCAATTTCACCAACATCTAATCTAGGAGCAATTGGCTGCCCGTCAGCCGACGGGGCATCCAATTGCTCAGCCCTAGGAAAGAAGGATCGCATAAGCGCCCCTACACTATCTTTCCACGTGTCGTGGACTAAACTTCCCTCCTTAATACACCCTATCTCTTGGGATCTCCTCCCCCGACAGATACGGTAGAGCTGGCCCCACGGGTCATCTCTATGCTGATTGGCAAAGGAGACCCAATTTTCTTCTTTTGAACTGTGCAGCATCTTCTTATATTGAGCTAACCCCTGCCTGTAGACAGCTTTCAGCTCATTTAAATTAGATGCTCCAGTTCTAACCGCCCTTTGAAATGATTTACGAAGCGACCTAACCTCACACTTCTTCCTTTCCAACTGAGGTGTCCACCATTTCACACTTCTTGGATTCACTTTTTGAATCCTCTGAAGGAGATAATCGTTGACACCCCATACTACCTCATTAATTTTGCCTATTTTGGCATCAACCGTTAGACTATCAAAATCTGCCAGAGGCATCGAAGTAAGACCGCGCCTGATTTGCTCCTGATACAATGCCCAATCGACATTGCTCAGTCGCCAGCGCTTGACTCCCAACCCTCCATGGTCAACACGAAGGACGGGGGCACATTCGATCTCAACTTCAATCAAGCTGTGATCGCTCACGCCCTCGCCCTCCCTGATGAACCAATGGAGACCTAGTCTGTCAAGCGCCGCTTCATTTGCCAGTGTCACGTCGATGTCACTGACACCGCCGTTTGGTCCACAGTATGTGTAGTATTCACTCGGCTCATTGACTGCGTGCATAGATTTTTCGGTCATCCATTCACAAAGCAATTCCCCCCTGGCGACTTTAGTGCTCTGAGACGTAGAGTCTACGAACTTACTATGCCACCTGAGGAAAACCGCGTTTGCGTCCAGACCGAAAATCGCCGCACTACTACCAATGAGACGAACCAACCTACTCATATAATCCAAGTATGGCTCAATTTCACCACCAAACTTGCAGTATATGCTTGCCAAGAAGACCCTACCGAAATCGCCCTCAACACTAACTAGCAAGCCCCATCTACTTCTGTCAATGAGCATAGACGCAGTGCAGATGAACCCGTTCACACGAATGGCCGCATTACCGTCCTCACTTATGAACGACCTCATTCCCTCCGGCAATCCCCTCATAACATCTTTTGTGATATGAGGTTCTTGCAACAGGGCAAAGCTACACCCCGCGCTGCGCATCAACTGCCCTAAGCTGAGCGTACAGCTCGACGACCCATTACAGTTTAGTTGGAAGAACTTAACCATCTAATGTCTTGCCAACGCCCTAGCAACCGCCCTACAATAGATCGGGCAATTCTTTGAAAGCATCAAATGTGCCGAAGAATCACCCTTAAATTCACAATCCCTACAATTAACGGCATTATTGCACTTGTAGGACGAGTGTCCTGACTGGCCGCATCTCCAGCAGACATCCTCAAGTGCCCTACAGCGATTGCGCGTATGCTCCAGGCTGAGACACCTGAAACAGTGCAAAACTGGTGCACATTCCCTCACTTGGAATGAGAAGTGCTTGATGTAGCATCTTCCTTCCCTCAACAAAATTTCAGACACCCTATCACTACATTCAATGGTGACATTGATTGTTTCATCCGGCTTCTCTTCCCATGGGGAAGTAATCAGCCTGACTTCCTTTTTGAAGTCTTCTTCGGTCATCTCACGCAAGTTTAATTTGCGGAGATCACCCAGGAACACCTCTGAGGAGAGCCTCTTGTGTACTTTACTTACAATACTTTTCGGCAATTTCTTTTCTATTATTGCTGTCAGACCAGCCTCTTTAATTTTGGGGTTCCTAACTAATAGCTCCCTATCTTCACAAGACGGCAAGGAAAGCATGCAGCCTGTTTTAGTTTGCTTACAAGAAACTACCCTAAGCCCCTTGATTTTTGGAATCAGTGATTCCATCTTCTTCATGATACCTACAGAAGAACCTGACACACAACCTATTTTCACTCCGAATTGTGGAGCTACTTTCACCGCTGCACAGGCAGCAGTTTTTATTTCCTGTACTGCTGTTGGACGGCTGGCCAGCGGTGGAAATTCATTCCGGACCGTGGAAAACACCGTCTGCTGCTTCCTGCTTGAATTTGCAAATAACTGCGCATACGATTTTGGGGGTGTTGGGTGTGGTACTCGTGGTACCGGTGGCGATTTGGTCTTAGCCGGAGCCAAAACCGAACGAACCGAAGGGGAACTGGAAGAAGCAACAGGGGCGGAAACTGCAACCGAGGGATGAACATTCTGTTTCCTTCCTAAGATCTCAACCTGGCCCTTTAACCTCTCATTATCTCCAACGAGTCTTAGTACCAAACTTTCAAAACGACCTATGAACTGAGTCACTTTTGCTGCCACAACCTGCTCTATCTTCACATTCCCTATGATATCAACTATGAGTTCCTCCTTAATTTTATTAACTATCGAAGCTACCTCATTCACACTGATATTTCCTAATTTATCTTCCCGATATCCTATTTTGGCTGCAACAACCGGAGTTGAAGCCGGAGAAGTTGACGTGGCCGAAGCCATGGCAGGAGAAGAATCAGAAGCCACTACCGTAACCGAAGCTGTGGACAAAACTGAGGCAGAAACCGACGCCGAAACCGATGCCGAAGCCGTCGATTTCGCTTTCGCCGAAGTCGACGTCAAAGCCGACGTCGAAGCCGAGGACAAAATAGAGGTGGAAGCCGAGGCCAAAGCCGACACCGGAGTCTCAGCTGGAGCTGCTACCGGAGTCGGAGCCAATGAAACCAACGTTGCAGCCGACGATGTGGCCAGAGCTGAAACATTTTGAGGCACTAACTTTTCCTTGGTGCCTTTGGTGGCAGAATCCGTAACAACGGAGGCATTCGAGCAGCAAGCATTGGAGACCACTCCGTCTTCAATGCAGGTGCTCACCCTGCCACCGTTATCGGTTCCACCACCAGAGACAACATTTCCTTTATAATTCTCAAAATCGAAATTATCTCCATCACCATCATTATTTTCTATACATAACTCACCAGTTGAAAGAAACACTATCGAATAGGCTTAACGTGGACACCTGCCTGTTACGGCTTAATTCCACGGTGGGCCTACCCACAATATCGGAGTCGAGGAAAAGCGTCGACCAGCGCCCCAGGGAAGCTTACGCTTCCCCGGTACAATTCTGTGAACATGTTAAGGCATGTTCACACCCCTTGCTGAGGAGCGAGACCTATCTAACGCCTCTTGTACCCAGGATTCCTAGATGTTGGCAGAAACCCTGGATACCATTCGTTCCCGCGATTGTTGGGTAACCACAGCCACCACGATACTCCCACAAGGGGGCCTACCTCTCAGACAGGCTGGACCCGGCCGACCAGTGACAATGAGACACCAGAGACGACCGGGCACAGGGGCTCCTGTCTCCCGTGGTACCAGAATATAGCTTCCGGTGGAGCTTTCGCAACCGTTAAGGTCACTTCTAGATGAGTCCCTTAAGACTCGAGGCCTAGCAACCTCAGGCATGCACACCCCGTCTTAAGGCCGAGGAGGAGACCACAACCGAGTGTGCACACCTCCCCCACTATAACCACCCTGTTTCATCCTGCACCTAGACAGCTCAACGGACAGGCTCGAAGCATGTACAAGCCAAGCCGTTCAAGCCAGCAACAGAAACCCCCTGATGGGGAGTACGAACAAACATCGCATGCACTCATCTATGCTGCGAGTTCCCAAAAACGACGACGCACGGCCAAAACTACAACATAACACAACACAAAAACTACTACTACCGGTTACAACTGGATAGTTCGCGCACAGTCGCAGTCGCTATGCACACCCAGGTAGTCCAAGCACACATGTCAGGCACTCCCTCCACACTTGTCCTTATGTTATTGATCCTGCCCTAATGTCCAGATTCTCACCTGGGACAAAAGGCGCTTTCACCATAACTAAGGTTCAATACTCTCAGGACAACTGACAGTGCCAGAGTCAGGCTAAGGCCTGTGAAGCCCCCCACCCGCCCCAGCAACTGCCAGTCCTTACCCACATGCCATGGATCCTGCCCCATTGTCCAGATTGTCATCTGGGACAACAGGCGCTCTCACCATGGCATTATAAGCTGGACGGGCAATAGCTGACAGTGCAATAGTCAGGCTGAGGCCTGAAAGCCCCTCACCCGCCCCATCTGCCAGCTATTGCTCAAGGAGTTGCGAACTCTCAAGAGACCCACACAGAATCCCAACCAGTGAGCCCTGAGTCAAGATAGAGCTGAAAAACCCCCCTCCCGCCCAGAACCCAATGGGAGGGACCCCGTGGAATACGGACTCAAAAGAGTTCTACCTGACAGAGCACCAGGAGACCCGAAGGAACATAGCCGCGAACTGTACTAAGCCCCATGCCAACCCTGAGCAATCATTCAAGACTTCCTACAAAGTCTTGTCATGCCTACAGGACCAGCACTGGGGGAACCCCTCGTCGCCCGGCAGTGTCTACTACAAGGACCAACAGAATGCCACTACTGCCGCCGAGTTTGAAATACTCTTTCAGCAAAGATGGCTAGACTGTCAATCGTGTCCTTCGCAAAAAGAACACGACTGAAGTCCCAGACGCTATCTGTCCGCACAACACCCATGGCAGGGAGATCCCTGAAGCGGGCATATCGCGGACACTCGACTAAGACATGCTCCAAGTCCTCTATCGCATCTCCACACGCACATTCCGATGAACTGACCACAGTCCTCTCACACAAATAAGCGTTCAAGGAGCCATGGCCAGTCAACAAGAAGCCCGTGAGGAGTGAGAAGTCCAGGTGCTCTCTTTCTGACGCTCTTCCCACATCGGGGAGGAACCGATATGTGGTCCTCCCCTTCTCACTTTCGTCCCACCTAGATTGCCATCTGGAGACTACACACCCTCTCAGGAGAACCTTCAGCTCGCGCTTTGAAAGCCCATGAGCTCCGGCACATTCCTCCCAGTCAGAAGCTGGGAGCTCATGCTGCCTCCTTAACCTGCCAGCAATACCTTGCCGTATTACTTCCAGGTCAAGAGGAGGCACACCCGCTAACACCTGTAGGGCTTCGGTGGAAACAGTCTTACAGACGCGAAGTGAGGCTCGGAGCATTATCCTCTGGCAAGTGGAGTCTGCTTCTGCCTGTCTTTGTCTTAGCAACATCGTACCACACAGTGGCACCAAATGCGGCACAAGCCACAAATAGTCCACTGTATATGGTACGTGCTGCTCGTCTAGACAGGCCCCAGTCGCACTTCAACATCCTGCCAACTGCCGGCACAAGAGAGGTAAGCTTCGCCCTCACCCGATCTATGTGAGGATAGAAGCCCATCCTCTCTCCCACCGTGATCCCAAGATATTTGACTTCCGTCAAATATTTTATGCTCACTCCACCTGCCCTTACAACTGGGTTCCTATTCCTTGATAGGATACCCTTTAACAACATTATGGATGTCTTATCTACAGCCACCTCAACCCCAACACTCGTACCCCATGCACTTACCATGCCCATAACCTTCGTGCCACGAGTTTCCAGCGCAGCACGAGACTGGCCTTCAACAAGGACAAGAAGGTCATCAGCATAGGCGATGCACTTACAGTACGACTGCCAGGAGGAGAGGCGCTGTAGCAGGGGATCCATCATTAGGTTCCAAATATATGGTCCCCCAATGGACCCCTGAGGACACCCCCTCTCTACATCTACCGTCACGGAGTCATTGGGACAGACAACGCGAGCTGTCCTTCCCGAGAAGTAACTCCTCCAGATAGCAATCTCCCTACATCCTACCTCCACCAACCTCCGTTCGACACTGGCCCAGTCCAGGTAGTCGAACGCACCTCGGAAGTCGATAAATATGCCAAGGACATATTTATCGACTGACCTATCAACAGAGTCCCTAACGAGCAACCACGCATCTTCGACACTGCGCCCTGGTTTAAAACCAAACTGAAATGGTGACTGCTCGGGGATGCACTCCATCAGTCTGTCCACCAAGACCCTTTCCAGCACTTTTCCAAGTACTGGGAGGAGGCTGATGCCACGATAGGATCTAGGATTAGTCCTGACCCCATCGTTAGACTTCAGAAGTACTATCACCCTAGCACACTTCCATTCCAGGGGAAAATAATTCTCCCTAACGCAGCTCGAGTAAATAGCCATCAGGTATTCAGGTACTGCCATCCAAATGGCTTTCACATTTCTCCGGTCAGTCCGTCAAAACGTGGCGACTTCCTCGATTTAAGTCTACCTACAGCACTACTAATTTCACCCTCCGTCACCATAGGGGATGCAGGAGGAGAGTCTGGAGGCAGACTCTCCGACTGCACACCCCTGGGAAAGAAGGTGTTCATCAGGGCAGTCGCACACTCCCTCCAGGATGTGAGCAAGACACCTCCATCCTGGATGGAACCGATCTCTGGAGCTCTCCTTCCACGACAAACACGATATAGCTGACCCCAAGGGTCATCATGGTGTTCGTCGGCGAAGGCTCTCCAGTTCTCATACTTACAGCGGGCAAGCATCCTCTTGTAGTCAGCCAGACCTCGCCCGTAGGCAAGCCTTGACTGCTCCAAGTCCGCCAGCCCGCGACGTCTACAGGTTTGGAAATGCTCACGCAATCTCCTCACCTGCATACGCTTCTCATTCAACTCGGGTGTCCACCACTTCACCTTTCTTCGGTTCACTAACCGGTGTCGCTCAAAAAGCTGGTCGTTGACACCCCACACGCACTCATCCAACAATGCCACCTTTCTGTCAACCCCTAACCGCTCAAATGCGTCCAGGGACATTGAAGTGACCTTTCTTGCAATTTCTCTTCGGTACACCTCCCAATCTACACCTCTGAGAAGCCAACGCTTCTCACTAGGACCCACACCGACATCCGGAACACTTACGGAGGGAGTGAGCTCGATCTGTAACAGAGCGTGATCACTCACTCCTTCAGCACGCCGGACATACCAGTGTGTGTCGAACCTCCGAAGCGCTGGCATATTTGCCAGGGTCACATCAATGTCACTGCACCCATCTGCGTTGTCAAAGGTGAACAAGTCACTCGGCTCATTGAGAACACCTATGCGATTGGAGGCTATCCATTCGCTTAGCAACTCTCCTCTTGTAACCCTGCGAGAGCCGGAAGTGTCAGAACGCACATTAACCGAACTCTTGCTGAACCACAAGGGGGAAGTCGCATTAGCATCGATGCCAAAAATCGCAGCTGTATTCCCAATAATCCGAAGCAACACATCAAGGTAAGCAATGTATGGCTCAATGTCTAAGGCATGCTTAAAGTAAAGACTGCATAAGATCAGTCTACCAAAGCTACCCTCGACATTGACACACACACCCCATTCACTCCGATCGATTAGTGAGTGCACAGTTGCTTTGTCGTTCACAACGACAGCGGCAAGGCCCCTGTCATCTGTGTACGACTTCATATGAGCCGGCAGGCGCCTCACCTGTTCTTTAACAGTGTAAGGCTCCTGCAACAGCGCAAAATTGCACTGTGACTCACACATCAACTGCCCCAAATCATCCATTGCTGCCTTGGCACGCTGGCAGTTAAATTGTATTAATTTAACTGCCATTTTAGTGCCTGTTGCTCGCCCTGGCCACCGCCTCAGCATAGACAGGGCAGTCCATACTCAGCATAAAGTGACCTGCCGGGCTTCCTCGGAAGTCGCAATCGCGACAATGTATAGCATTGTCGCACTCGCGCTTCGAATGGCCCGACTGACCACACCGCCAGCACACCGACTCCTTCTGCCTACACCTGTAAGCAAAGTGGTCCAGGCCCAGACAGCGGTTGCACCACTCTACCACAGGTTTCTCCTTGATGGAGAACGAGAAGTGCTTGATATAGCACCTCCCAACTCCAAGGAGTAAACCTGCAACCCTGGGGCTACAGTTAAGGACAACATTATGTCGTCCTTCACTTACCTTCCACGGCGTAGAGAGAAAAACCTCCCTTTCAACTTCTTCCCTGGTAAGCTTGCACAAGTTAAGCTTATGCAGCTCACCAAGGAAATCCTCAGGTGAGATTCTTCTCTCCACGCTACGGACAATCAGCTGTCGGCCCTTCTTAACCTCCGCTGATAAGCCTGCCTCCTGGAGCTTCTTGTGCCCCAGGAAAGCATCCCTTTCCGCCAGGGAGGGACTGCGAACCAGCACACTGCCATCCTTGCCAGGCTGCACAGTGTGCACCCTGACACCCACCGCAGGCACCAGTTCCTCCTCAACCCTCTTCTTCACCATGCCAGAAGTCTCATTTTTCTTGCCTTTCACAATTACCGACCACGTCTCAGCCGGCCTAACTGGGGCAACATCAGGGAGTTTGGCCTGTGTTGCGACAATCAAGCCGTCCGACACCGTGGCCGAACTGGCAACCTGGGCAAACGAGGGGCGCTCAGCCACTGCGATGCCTACCGGGACTCCCAATGATCTGGGAGGCCCAGAAGGCACCTCGGCTTTATCCTGCTGCACCCTCATGCTCAACCCCTTGGTGGAGGTAGCCCTCTCTTCAAGGCGTCCTCTTAACCTCTCGTTGGCCCCCGACAAGCCCAATATGAGCTCGTCGTAGACCGTCGAGATTTCAGTCAACCTTCCCGCCGCTGAAGGGTAGTCAGTTATGAGGCTGGCCACCCTCTTCTTTACCTCCGCACACCTTGTCATAACCGCAGCAAGGCCCAAACGTTCTTCGAGACTTTCGCCCACGTTTGGCACTGGTGCAGATGTCACCTTTTTCTTCTTCTTCTTTTTGGCTTCAGCAGCCACCAAACTCTTTACTCCATTAGTACCCAGAACCATGGAAGACCCCGTTTGATGTTTAGTCTTAGCGGCGACACCACCAGTCCTATCATCCACCACAGCATCACGAACCACGGCGGTAACACCATTGGTTCCAGCACCTCCCTTAACCCCAGCACCACGAACAACAGCAGCAGTACCACTAACCACAGCGGCAACACCACTAACCCCAGCACCACCACGAACCACAGCAGCAGCACCACCAGTCGCAGCGACAACACCATCCACACCACCACGGACTACAGCAGCAGCACCACCACGGACCACAGCAGCAGCACCACCACCCACAGTGGAAACACCACCCTCCCCAGTACTAATTACAGCACCATCACAATGCCTTGCAGCACCACCATCAACCCCAATAACTCCTTTACCCCCAGCACCACCACGGACAATTGCAGCAGCACCACCAACCACAGCAACACCTACATCACCAGTACTTCCATCAGCCAAATTACCGCCCATAGCACCACCACAGACAGTAGCAGCAGCTCCACCAACCACAGCAACACCTACATCACAAGCATCTCCATCACCCAAATTACCACCCACAGCAGCAATACCACCATCGACAGCACCTTTATCTGCAACCACAGCAGAAGCAGCAGCAACAGCAACACCATCAGACACGTCAGTTCCCCTTGCGACCGAGACACCAGCGGAGCACCTAGCTCCATCTGGTCCATCGGCCACCACAGCACCCATATCCATGGTTCCAGCACCAGCACCAGCACCAATCATCTCCTCTGTCAAACTAAGGGCTTCCGAAACCAGCACCTTGGAACAATTCGGCTCTGGAGAAGATGAGTCCAAAGACTTCTCCACCCGTCGCTTCCTCGTTCTGGCGGTCTTGATTTCCTCAGTATCCATGGCCACGATCTCCTCCACCACGGAGGCAGAATCCTCAGCCATGGACTCCGAATTAGACCTGGATGCCGGTCCCTTAGCCTTCCTCTTGGGCTTCCTACCTCTCTTCTTCTTTGGGTTGGTCTTGACCACCACCTGCCCATCAGCTTCCTTCATGAAGCTCATCCTCACGACCGGAGTCTTGAACTCCGCCAGCGGAGTCCCAGACTCAGCCTCCGATTCCAAGTCGGTGGTTAATCCGACATGGTCGTCAGCGGAGCACCCATTAGAGCACCCTTCTTCCATTATATTATTTATATTATTTGCTTATTAAATTCTTACCCAAATCAAATCACTAAGAACTTACTGACACTTCTGTTCACTACTAAAGTCGAAACTAGACTGAGTTGAAAGAAACAGATATTATTGATGTGCTTAACGTGAACACCTTCCGTTTAGGACTAATTTCACGGTGGGCCTACCCACAATATCAGGACCAAGAATAGTGTTGGTCAACACCCCAGGGCAGTACAAGTACTACCCCAGTACAATTTCGCAGTCATGTGTAAGGCATGAACTGCACCCCTTGTTGAGGAGCGAGGTCTATCTTGCACACCTCTTGTATTCTAAGGGCCATAGGTGTTAAACAGAACCCTTAGAACACCATTTAGCTCCGCATACGGCAACCACAGCCACCACGATACTCCCACTAGGGGGCCTACCTCTCAGACAGGCTGAGCCAAGTTGACCAGTGTCAATGAGACACCAGAACCAACAAGACCCAGTGGCTCCTGTCTCCCGTGGTACCCAAATATAGCTTCAGGTCGAGCTTCGCAACCGTTAAGGTTACTTCCAGATAGACTCCTTACAGTCCAAGGCCTGGCAGCCTTCATGTTATCCTGCGCGACCACCAGCTGAGGGACTGGTAGTAATGCAGGACAACATCACAACGCAAGAAAAACAACAATAGAACAGCGACTAGTAACAACCTAGACAACCTAAAGCAACCTAACAAGCCTCCTTCTCCTGAAGGCCTCATTGGCAAATGCTGCTAAATTTGCAGTAGCCTCCACATTGAAGAGGATGCCACTGAAATTCCAACTTCCCTCGGAACCTTCTACTCCCATAGCAGAGAGATCCCTTATATCCTCGTAGAGGGGACACTCGGTAATGACGTGTAGCCAATTCTCGAAAGCCCCTCCACAGGAACATTCCGACGTCGATGCACGATTGATTCCATGCAAAAATGCATTAAAAGAACCATGCCCTGTCAACAGAAAACCTAAGAACATTGAAAAGCCAATGTTCCTCCTACCAAATGCCTGCCTTACATTGGGAAGGAACTCAAAAGTTTTCCTTCCCTTCGTACTACTAGTCCATCTAGATTGCCATCTAGTAAGGACACACTCCTGCAGAATGGAATTTATTTCCCTACCTCTCAAACCTACAGCATTTGAAGCCTCTTCCCAGTCAGTTGAAGCCAAGCTCATTCCTCTTTTTAACCTGAAGGCAATATCAAGACGTATTGCCACCAGGTCAAGAGGTGGCGCCCCAGCCAATACTTGCAGTGCCTCCGTAGAGACAGTGCGACATACCGGCAAGCAACCCAGGAGCATGACCCTCTGACAGGAAAGAATCTTATCCCTACCAGAGACCTGCTTGGCAGTGTCGCACCAGATTGGGGCACCAAATGTTGCACAAGCAACAAATAGTCCCTCATAAATGATGCGAACCGCCCTCCTGGTTAGGCCCCAATCCTTAATGAGGACGCGCCTAACCATCTGTACTACCCCGTTGAGTTTAAGCTTCACTCGCACGAAATGCTTGAGGAAGTTCATCCTCTCACCAAACGTGATACCAAGATATGTGAATTCCTTCACATACCTTAGCGAAACGTTGCCAACTCTTACAGTGGGATTCCTGTTGACCGATAATATGCCTTTGAGCAACATCATGGCCGTCTTGTCGACCGCTATTTCGACACCTACACTTTCGCCCCAGGCACGCACTCTGTTCATGACCTCCGTGCCCCTGCGCTCTATGATGGCACGAGATTGGCCTTCAACAAGAACCAGGAGATCATCAGCAAAAGCGTTGCAACTAACACCCTCAAATTCAGTGCTAACACTGACAAGCAGGGAATCCATCATCAGGTTCCAAATAAATGGACCTGCAATAGATCCCTGCGGACAGCCCCGCTCAACCCTAACCGACACTTCATCTATCATACCAACTACTCTGGCCTCCCTATTTGAGAAATAGCTATCCCAGAGAGTCAGTTCCTGACAGCCGACCTCCACTAACTTCGACCTAACCGAATTCCAATTTAGGTAATCGAAAGCGCCCTTAAAGTCGACAAAAATACCCAATACATATTTTTGCGACGATTCCCTGACATGACGCTTAACATGAATCCAAGCGTCAACTACACTGCGACCTGGAAGAATCTCCAAGTATTCCGGAACAGCTGACCATATGGCTTTCACCATTTCGCCAGTCAGTCCATCAAAACCTGGAGATTTCTTTGACTTAAGGGAAGCAACTGCTACCTCAATTTCATCAACCACTAATCTAGGAGCAATTGACTGCCCGCCAGCCGACAGGGCATCCAATTGCTCAGCCCTAGGGAAGAAGGATCGCATAAGCGCCCCTACACTATCTTTCCACGTATCGTGGACTACACTTCCCTCTTTAATGCAACCTATATCCTGGGATCTCCTCCCCCGACAGATGCGATAAAGCTGACCCCACGGGTCATCTCTATGCTGTTCGGTAAAGGACACCCAATTTTCTTCTTTTGTACTACGCAGCATCCTCTTGTATTGAGCTAATCCCTGCCTGTAGACAGTTTTCAGCTCATCCAAGTTCGATGCTCTAGTACGTACCGCCCTCTGAAATACTTTGCGAAGCGACCTGACCTCACACTTCTTTCTTTCTAACTGAGGTGTCCACCATTTCACCCTTCTTGGATTCACCTTGCGAATCCTCTGAAGGAGAAAATCGTTGACACCCCAGACTACCTCATTTATTTTCCCTATTTTGGCATCAACCGTTAGGTTACCAAATTCTGCTAGAGGCATCGACGCAAGACCGCGCCTGACTTGCTCCTGGTACAATGCCCAATCGACATTGCTCAGTCGCCAGCGCTTAACTCCCAACCCTCCATGCCCAACATAATTGACGGGGGCGTATTCGATCTCAACTTCAATTATGCTGTGATCGCTCACGCCCTCGCCCTCCATGATGGACCAATGGAGACCTAGTCTGTCAAGCGCCGCCTCATTTGCCAGTGTCACGTCGATGTCACTAACACCACCGTTTGGTCCACAGTATGTGAAGAATTCACTCGGCTCATTGACTGCGTGCATTGAGTTTTCAGTCATCCATTCGCAAAGCAATTCCCCCCTGGCGACTTTAGTGCTCTGAGACGTACAGTCTCTGAACTTACTATGCCACCTGAGAGAAACCGCGTTTGCGTCGAGACCGAAAATCGCCGCACCACCGCCAATAAGCCGAACTAATCTACTCATATACTCCAAGTATGGTTGAATTTCATCACCAAACTTGCAGTATATGCTAGCCAAAAAGAGCCTACCAAAAACGCCCTCAACACTAACTAATAACCCAAACGGGCTCCTATCCACTAACATAGAGACGATGGATTTGTCATTAATAATAATGGCAGCACCACCGCCCTCACTTTCATATTTTGCTTCCCCTGGTAATCCACACAACCCATGTATGGCAAGGGGTTCCTGTAGCAAAGCAAAACTGAACCTACCATCCCTAAGAGTCTGTCCTAGACTCTGGTTCGACGCGTGCGACCCCTGACAATTATGTTGAAGCAACCTAATCATTTCAGTTCCTAGCAACAACCCTATCTACTGCTGACCTGTACACTGGGCAGTCCATTGACAGCATAAAGTGACCAGCAGAATGGCCTCTAAATGCACAATCCCTGCAGTGTATCATTTCACGACACTTTCTTTCAGCGTGACCTGATTGTCCGCACCTACGGCAAATTGATTCCTTCGCCCTACAGAACCTAACACCATGGTCCATACTTAGGCACTTGAAGCAACTCCGGACCGGTGATTGCTCATCTACATAAAACGAGAAGTGTTTTATGTAGCAGCGACCCTCCTTCCGCAACACTTGTGCCATCCTTTCACTGCATTCGAGTGTGACACTCATCTGCCCTTCCCTACTTGTCCACCTACCACCAACAATTCTGAGTTCCTTTTCGAACTCTTCCTTGGTGAACTGGCTCAAGTTTAACTTGTGCAGATCATCCAAGAAATCCTCAACTGAGATCCTCTTCTCAACCCTCTTCACAACAAGCTTCGGCCCTAACCTCTTTTTTAATTCTACCACTAAGCCTGCCTCTTCAAATTTGCTGCTTTTAGCAACATCATCCCTTTCCTTTGAAGTAGGGAAAGAGATAACTACTCCAGTTTTTGTGACTTTTACGTCCTTTACCCTAGTGCCTAGCTTAGGAACTACCTCCTCCCTAACTTTTTTACAAACTTCCTTCGAAGTTTGATTTTCCTTCGAGTTCACCTTGAACTCAAATGATTTGTTTACCGGCCTAACAACTGGGGGAACCGCAATTGGTCCTGCCGGACTGACAACCTGGGCGTAAGAAGGACGCCCAGTCGGCACAGAAGCCACTTGGAGTGAGGCTCCTTTCTCTAATTTTTGTAAACTATTCCTCGCAGTAGGAACCTGCGCAGTATAGCAAGGCGCCTCCTGTGAAGCTACCTCTGACCTGCAACACCTATTCTGCCCTAAAACATCAATGCGCCCTCTTAATCTTGCATTATCCACTACTAAGTCTGTTTAAACACAGAAAATAGAACGATGACAATTAAATAATACAAGTCGCGGTTGCTGAGTTGACTCACATTTCTCATATTTCAAAATAATATAATTCAACAACCGCGCGCGTGGTATTCCGGACATCATTTAGCATTAAGTAAAAGTAAGCAAATTTATTTATTTTTATTTGTTGTTATTATATAGGTCAATACAAAATTATTGTACTAAGCAAAATGTACAATTATGCAATAATTTCGTGTTGAGGTATTATGACATAGCTGTAGAGTTAAGAATAGTATATAAGGAATCAATATAATAAATTTGTTATCTTCTTCCTGTGACAACCAAGTATAACGGTGTTATTATTTAAATTTTGATTTCGCTTAAATTTGAACTAGCGGAAATTCAACATTCACGAATTCCGATAAGATATTGTGGTGCATCACTTCAACTATCTTCTGTCATCAAGGTGCATCACTTTGACTGACAAGTACTTCGGTACATTTTATGGTGACCCCGACGTGATCTGAAATTCTGCTTAGTTCAATCATCCTAAATCATTAAAATATCGTTTTCACTATAAAGATCATCAACAAATTCAACAAAAACATTAATTCATTCGACATCCAAACATGGATGAATTGGCCAGCAAGCAACAAGCCACAGGGAATGAGATCCAGCGGATCATTGACAATTTTAAGAAGGATCCGGCTGCAAGAAAGACACTACAATATTTCGAAGAGCGCCTTCGACGACTGGAAGGTGAATGGGAGAAGTTCGATGTCACAGACAGTGACATTCGAAATTGTTTCCCGCCGCAGTTGGACCACCCGTACTTCACCAAGGGGTACTATGACGTAGTCAAAACTGCATATTGTGAATACAAGGACATATTCACCGAAAAAATCGTTCAGATAGAGCGAGCAGCAAAGGGCGAGAAGGAGAAGGCAGAGCAATCCCGTCTCCAGTCGCAAGACCACAAAACTGATAGAAGTAGTCCAATTCATCGCCGACAACAATATCAAATAGAGATGCTGCGTCGCAAACTAGCGAATAGTGATGGCATGGATGGTTCCAAACAGTTTTGGAACCTCCGAAGGTCCACAATCCCACAGCATTGGACGCGTATTCAGGCGGCCCACATGAGCATGATTGAGGATGACCAAGTAACACCAGGGGACGAAACAACCTACATTGAGATCGAAGAGGCAGTAGAAAGGGCCCTCATACAATGTGCGCAAGAAGTGGAAGGCCCCGTTACGCAACAAGGCCAACACAACACAGAAAGTCAGTCGCAATTCAAATTGCCCAAGGTATCGTTACCGAAGTTTGACGGTGATTATCTTGCTTGGCGACAGTTTTATGATCTATTTACACAAATGATCGACAACCAAGATATGCCACAGTGTCAGAAAATGTGGTATTTAAAGGGAAATCTAACCGGGGAGGCTGAGAAGATGATTCGTCATCTCCCCCTAACTGATGACAGTTATTCCTCAGCATGGAAAATGCTGCAGGATAGATACAACAATGAGAGGCTACTAACAACTACCATTTTTAACAGATTGTTGCAACAACCAAACCAAGTCAACGAATCTGCCAGCAGCATCAAGGCACTTCATGACACAACAATCGAGTGCATGCAAGGATTGAAAAATCTTGGAATCGATACCAAGAGCTGGGATCCTCTCATTGTACATCTATTAATTCAAAAAATAGACAAGAATACACATGGTCTATACGAGCAATCCATAAACAAGCCAAGATCACTTCCAGTATTGAGTGAATTTCTTCAATTCCTGGAAACACGTTTCTATTCATTAGAGACTCTTGGCAGGAAGGGGCATCGTGTAGAAGAACGCAAATCAGTTGCAAGATCACTTACATCAGTGGCAGCGAACCAAACAACATCGACAACATGCCCATGTTGCAACAACAATGATCATAAATTATATGCCTGTACAAAATTTTTGCAACTTACACCAGAAGAACGTCAAGCAGCTGTCAGCAAATTTCAAAGATGCCGAAATTGCCTTAGTCCTGGACATAAGGCATTCAATTGTTCATCACGAAGATGTACAAGATGCTCCGGAAGACATAACACCCTATTACACATAGAAAGAATAGCAAAAAACAAACCTAGACAGTCTTTACAGAAGGAAGCATCAACATCGGCAACCGCATCAGCTCCAGCCAAATCCACACCAACTGAGCAAACATCAGTTGCAGCAGTAGCTCCAATTAATTCCATATCAGCAGAAGCTCCGAAGGAAAGAGGTTATGTTTTCCTTAGCACGGTCCTTGTAAATATAATCGATAGTGAAGGCACTACCGTGAACTGTCGAGCGCTGCTTGACTCCGGATCTCAGCTAAATTTTATAACCGACAAGTTATCAAAAAGGTTGAGAATCCAAGAATTCGCAGACACAATGCGCATTCTTGGAATTGGAGAAGGCACAAGACACGCCAACAAAAGAGTCAATTTGACCCTGAAATCGAGAACATCAGATTTTACTACAAACTTAGAAGCATTCATATTAAAAGAAATCACACCAAATCAACCAACAAGGCGATTCAACATAGCATCTTGGCACATACCAACCGAGATCAGTTTAGCAGATCCGCATTTCAACAAACCCGGACCAATAGATATCCTCCTGGGTGCAGAACTTTATCATCAACTGCTAACGATGGGACAGATCAACGTGGGAAAAGGTTATCCAATTCTTCAGAATACTCAGTTGGGTTGGATAGTGTCTGGAAAATTGGAGGGGGTACCACCACAATCAGCAATATGTGGAATCTCGATCGAAGAAGAGCTCCACACGAACATGGAAAGGTTTTGGAAGGTCGAAGAAGCCCAATCATCAATAAGGGCATTCACGAGTGACGAACAAAAATGTGAAACTCACTTTGAAAATAATACCATAAGAAATATAGAAGGCAGATTTATTGTACGACTTCCATTTAAAGCCGACAAGGCGGAACTAGGAAAATCAAGGGAACTTGCACTTCAACGTTTCCATTCTTTGGAAAAGAGGCTGTCAAAGCAAGAAGCACTAAAGGCACAATACATCAAGTTTATGACCGAATACATTCAATTAGGGCACATGCAAAAGATTGACTTCTGCAATCTTCATGGGGTCCATTATTTTCTGCCTCACCACTGTGTTCTACGTCCCGAAAGCACAACGACAAAACTTCGAGTGGTATTCGATGCATCGGCCAAAACGTCAACGAACGTATCCCTAAACGATATACTATTGAACGGACCAACTGTACAAGATGAACTGCTAACTACATTACTTCGATTTCGCATTCACCGATATGTCTTCACTGCCGACATTGAAAAAATGTATCGACAAATACTCATAAACCCAAGTGATAGACGCTTTCAATTAATATTTTGGCGCGATCATCCAGCCGATAAACTAGAAGTGTACCAACTTAATACCGTTACATATGGGACAACGTCAGCCCCATATCTTGCAACCAAATGTTTGCAGAAGTTAGCATCCGAGGAAAAAGCTCTATATCCCCTGGGAGCAGATGCTCTTAGATCAAACTTCTACGTTGATGATGTGATGACAGGTGGCGATAATCTCTTTCAAACCATTGAGATGAGGAATCAGCTTATTGCTCTCTTGAAATCAGCTGGATTCACACTGCGCAAATGGGGAGCCAATGATCCCAGATTGCTGAAGGACATCCCCAAGGAGGACATTGCTCTCCAATTAGATCTTGACATGGACAACAAGTCTCAACTGAAAACTCTTGGCCAAGGTTGGGTTCCGAAAACCGATGCATTCGTGGCTATTATCCACCCACACAACACCAAGATTATAAGTAAGCGAATAGCTCTTTCGGACATCTCCCAACTATTTGACCCACTTGGTGTCCTGGGACCTGTGGTCATAACAGCAAAGATCTTCCTACAAAAACTCTGGACATGTGGTTTCGATTGGGACACACCCCTCCCCAAAGAGTTGCAGTGCGAATGGCTCAGATTCAGAACAAGTTTAGACCATTTGAAGGATCTGAAATTTGACCGGCATGTCTTTGCACACAGAACACCAAGAAATGTTCAACTCCACACCTTCGCCGATGCATCAGAGAAGGCATATGGAGCAGCCGTTTATATAAGAGCGAACAACGAGGATGGAACCATTACTGTAAGATTACTGTGTGCTAAGTCCAGAGTTGCTCCAATTAAGAAATTGACCATTCCTCGATTAGAACTATGTGCCGCAACACTAGCAGCCGAATTAGTGAGTCGAATTCAAAAGGATTTGCATCTTGAGTCGTGTCCAACTTTCATGTGGACCGATTCCGAAATAGTCCTTGGATGGATCAATTCGTCATCATCATCGTTTCATACCTTCGTTGCAAATAGAATTTCATCAATCCAAAACGTGACGTCGGTTAAATCATGGAGACACGTACGTTCCAAAGACAATCCAGCTGACCTACTATCACGTGGAATAGCAGCTGAAAATTTCATCACATGCAACTTATGGTTCTACGGACCTTTCTTCCTACATGGAGCAGAGGCATCATGGCCAGGTCCCTATACTAAGGCCCCAGATTGCAATCTCGAAAGAAGAGAAACAAGACAAGTTCTTTCCACTGTAGAGCAGCCCGTTCCCTGCTTTATTTATTCAATTGATCATCAGAATGATTTTAGACGACTGCAGCGCGTCACGGCATATATCCTTCGCTACTTTCATAATCTAAAGGCAAAAAGAAAATTGGAAGTAGTACTCAAATCAGGCCCTCTCAGGCCAACAGAACTTTACAAGGCAGAAATCGCAATAGTAAAGCAAATGCAAGAAGAAGAATTCAAAGACGACATCAAGCATCTTCAGCAACACTCAGAAACGTCTAAGGGAAGTCCAATCACCAGTCTAACCCCGTTCATCGATGAAGAAGGAGCCTTGCGAGTCGGTGGTCGTCTGGAAGCATCATCGCTATCATATGAGGCTAAACATCCATTACTCCTCCCATATTCTCATCCGTTTTCAAGAATGCTAATGCAAGCTTGTCATAAGGAAAATTTACATTGTGGTCCTCAGGCACTTTTGGCATCAATGAAGCAGAGATTTTGGCCAATCAAGGGAAAGGCACTTGCTAGATCTGTTGTCCAAAAATGTGTAAGATGTACAAGAGCCAAACCGAAATTACTTACACAATTGATGGGCAATCTTCCATCACATAGAATACAGCCAGCCCGACCATTTTTAAACTCTGGGGTAGACTTCTGTGGTCCGATAAAAACACACTACAAGGTCAGAGGAAAACATCCTCAGAAGACATACATCGCTGTATTCTGCTGCTTCGCTACGAAAGCAGTACATTTGGAATTGGTAACTGACTTGTCAACCAATGGCTTCATTGCTGCGATCAAGAGGTTTATCGGTAGACGAGGAATATGTCACCACATATATTGCGACAACGCCACTAATTTCGTAGGGGCCAACAACCAGCTTCAAGAGTTGACAGCTCACATTTACACTCAAGAAGCTCAAGACAAAATACAAAATTCGTTTTCATCTAAGGGATTGGAATTCCATTTTATACCTCCACGAGCACCACATTTTGGAGGACTCTGGGAAGCGGCCGTGAAATCAGCGAAATATCACCTACATCGATGTTTGGGGGCTGCGTCTCTCACCTACGAAGAACTCGAGACTGTGGTTATAGAAATTGAAGCCATTCTCAATTCCAGACCACTCACCTCAATGTCAAATGATCCCAACGATCTCACAGCTCTAACCCCGGGCCACTTCATCATCGGCGAACCACTCAACAATCCAACAGACGTTACAGCATATCCGCCCAAAATCAACCTATCAAATCAGCTAAAAATGATATCAAATATTAAAAATGACTTTTGGAAAAGATGGCACTCGGAATATTTAAATGAACTCCAACAGAGACATAAATGGCAGCGAAAGGTTAAGAATTTACTGCCAGGCACAATGGTCATCATTAAAGAAGACAATTGCCCAGTAATGAGATGGCCACTCGGCAGAATCATTCAAACATTCCCCGGATCCGATGGATTAGTAAGAGTTGCTGAGATCCAGACTGCATCAAGTGTTCTACGCCGTCCAATACACAGACTGGCTCCTCTCCCCATCCAAACGGACAATCTCGAAGAAAATGAAATTCAACAAGTATCAACACTCACAACCACACCAACGAACTCTATTGAGGAACAAGAAGAAGGCGAAATTATTGAAGAGGATGAGGAGCATAGAGGACCGCCGAGAAAGAAAAGATGCAACTCTCTCAGCACATTAAATTTAATGATCATAGCGTCAATTTTGCTACCAATGATCATTGGCGGCGAGGTTCATGTAGCCCCATTCAATAATAATCCTGGAATTCACTTTGAAAATTTGGGGACATCACACATTATGTCTGACCAATGGGATTTAGTTGTGTATTATGATCTTCATTCCTACTGGAAGGAGTTGAAATGGCTCAACATCGGCCACACTAAACTGAAAGAATTTTGCACAAAGGTGACACCAAACGAGTCTTGCTTGAATTTTCTTCAACAATTTCAACACTTGTTAAATGAAATCAATGACAAAGATAGTCTATTAGAAGAAAACGTATATCGAACAAAACGGGGCGCGATCAACATTGTGGGGAATCATTATTCGGAGTCTTAGATTCAGAATATGCTAAGCACATGTCCGAAACTATATCAAACATCCACCAAAACGAAGACCACCTGCTAAGGCTAATGAAGAATCAGACATCCATAATAAATTCGACAGCCAATGTCATACGGGTCAACGATGAAAGACAAAATAAACGATTTCAGCTAGTCGAAACAGAGCTCAGTTCAATAATTAGTCAGATCAATCGAACAAATGACCTCGACTATCAACTAAGGATTACTCAACTCATGCTTATACATTCGATGCAATTATTCATGACAGCAACCAATTTGCAAAAGGTACAAACACTGTTAGTGGAATTGATCACCGACGTGCACCATGGGCAAATAAGTGCAAACCTCATACAACCAAGCCAATTGCGAAAAGAACTAGACAACATCAGAGCTCATTTGCCATCAACTCTACGTCTTCCAGAACTTCATGAAAATATATCAATTCTATACAAACTAATGAATGCAGAAGGACGCATCGTTGGATCAAATCTAATTTTCAAGCTGTCACTCCCATTATTCAGAACGGACTATTACGACTTATTCAGCATAATCCCAGTGCCAAGTTTAGTCAACACTTCGTTCATTGCCGTAAGACCTAACTCAGATTACATAATCATAAATTTGGATCGAACTCAATACTATACATTAAACGAAGACGAACTTAAAACTTGTACAACAATTGTAAAAAATGAAATAATGTGTCACCAAAGGCATCCGCTCTACCAAAAGGGATCCAATGCAAGTCGTTGCGAATTCAATTTCATGAATCAACTTTTTGATCACACCTGCTGCCAATTCGAAAGCTTCACGGATGATCAATACTGGAAGGAATTACATCAGCCAAATCACTGGATCTACTCTGTGCAAAGGCCATCAACAATTAACGTCGTCTGCGCAAGGAATTTGACGCAAGTGTCCTTAAAGGATGCTGGAATAATAACCATTCCATCGGGATGCAGTATCAAAACTGACCGATTCACCATTCAAGGTCACAACATGTTCAAAAGTAGTGCAACAAGCTCATATATCCCGTCACACAACCTATCGGACATGATAAGCCAATTACCACAGTCAACTCAACTCATTATTCACCATCCAATCCAAGTAGTACAAGAAACAAACAACCTGAAAATTCTACAAAGAGAAATTCAGCAACAACAACTTGAAGAAACTCTCATGGAATTTAAGAACAACGACACCCATCAATTGTTTCTAAGCCTTGCAGCTATCATTTTCACACTAGGCATCAGTTTGCACATTATCTGGAGATGTGCATGCCGCCGAATATTTTACCCAAGGAATTCCCAATCGTCGACGATGACATCACCAACCCAAGAAGCCTTTACACTACACGTTTGAACAGAGTTCAAGGTGGGGAGTATGTTTAAACACAGAAAATAGAACGATGACAATTAAATAATACAAGTCGCGGTTGCTGAGTTGACTCACATTTCTCATATTTCAAAATAATATAATTCAACAACCGCGCGCGTGGTATTCCGGACATCGTTTAGCATTAAGTAAAAGTAAGCAAATTTATTTATTTTTATTTGTTGTTATTATATAGGTCAATACAAAATTATTGTACTAAGCAAAATGTACAATTATGCAATAATTTCGTGTTGAGGTATTATGACATAGCTGTAGAGTTAAGAATAGTATATAAGGAATCAATTTAATAAATTTGTTATCTTCTTCCTGTGACAACCAAGTATAACGGTGTTATTATTTAAATTTTGATTTCGCTTAAATTTGAACTAGCGGAAATTCAACATTCACGAATTCCGATAAGATATTGTGGTGCATCACTTCAACTATCTTCTGTCATCAAGGTGCATCACTTTGACTGACAAGTACTTCGGTACAAAGTCCATGATTAGACTTTCGTAGTTCGCCGAGATCTCTGAAACCTTTATAATTATATTTGGATCGACCTGACCACCACTAATAAGTTCAATCACACTCTTTTTAATTAGTGCAATAGACACCCTAACTTCTGATTCTATTTTCCTATTATTCCTTCTTTCAACCTCTACCTTACCATCTTTGGTGGCAGAACGCGGAGCGACGGAGGCATTCGAGGAACCAGCATTGGAGACCACTCCGTCTTCAATACTGGCACTCACCCTGCCACCGTCATCGTTTCTACCACCAGAGACGGCATTATTATTCACAACATTATCATTCACACTCACACTCTCACAACATTCAACAATCTTACAACCTGACTTACCGGCTTCGTTGCTGGGCTTATGAACCTCAGCAATTTCCAACGTTGAACGTGCCTTCTTTTTCTCTTCCATCTCTGATTTTTCTGCCTTCCTTTTTAAGGAGGCCTCCTCGTACTCCATTTGCTTAGCTGCTACCTCCGCATTAGCAGCAGCCAGAAGAGCTGCCTTCCTCTCGCGCCTTAGCGCCCTTTCTTTCTTCCTTGAGGGAATCTCATCCCCGCTGCTTAACACCGGCTGCTTTAGGTAATCCGATACCTTGGATTTCCTCTTCACTTCAACCGAACTCTCATCGGTCTCGTATTCCGAAGTCAGCGTGGTATGTTTACCACCGCTGCCTGCTTCGAACGCCATCACCAACAATAAAAACAAATGTTTTTGGATTTACCGCACACAGTGTTCCTGGAATCTAATCCTCGCACTTCACTTCCCTTCACCGAAATCAGGTATAATATATTATTTATATCGGAAAAACCGTACGCGACCTTATGCAGGTAGTCTATAAATAACTAATTATTTCTCGGAAAAAGGGACACACAACACAATTTTAGTTTTAACGGAAATTTAGGTAAAAGACCCTTTTTTCGCGCAAGTTACAAAGGTACCCACACATCCAATACCCATCAATACTCCACAGTTGGTATCGATCCAAATACCTAAGTCAGCAGTTTAGAGGAGCCATGAGAAGAATCCCAGTATAAACAAAAAGCTCTGACATAAACATCCGATGGAATGCAACTTGTAAACATCCGAAAGAAGCCACTACCAAGCCACCAAATAATAACGATATACATATCTATAAATTCGGCACCCTAGCGTAGGTTAAGTTATTAATTGTAAAGTATCTATAAGTTCAGTTCTTAATCATCACTCAATAAAGCAAGTTCCGTTGCCTAAAACTAAAAACTGTTGTCGACTTTAATTCTCGTTCCTCCTTGTTGTTTGGGAGAAGAATATTTTTATATTTTTTTCAAATCCCTGAGGATTTTCTACATAACTGGCGCAGTCGGTAGGATACCCAGTATCCGTTCGTATATCGGTTGTTTTAAAAATCGGTATAAAGAAAAAGTGAATATTTTTTTTTATTATTAAGTGGTCTTAAATTGAGTTGTTATTGGGGTTGTGTGACCTTTTTCAAAAAAAGGGAAAGTCAAACAAACGCACTCTGAAAACGCCTTCTGAGACTGGAAGGTTGACCCAATAAAATAAAAAAAACTCAGGCCATAAATAAAATCATAATCCAAAATCACTTAAATAAAATAAAACAAAAATGGAACATCAAGTAGAATTACTTTTGAGCGCAACAGCGGAACAGAAAGAACTCCTGCAGCAACAACAACTTTTACAACAGCAGCAGCAACAAGAGCAGCAACAACAACAGCAACAACAACAACAAATCTTAGAACCAAAACCACTTTCATTCATTCTACCAGAGATGGAAATTATCAAGATCATCCAAAGGATCAAACCATTCAGTGGAGAAGGACCACGAGACGTCGCATCGTTTATCTATGATGTAGATATAAATGTACAATATCTCACACCAGCTACAAATGCATTTGCCATACAAAACATAGTCAGGGGATTGATCCAAGGAAGAGCTCAGCAGACTATAAGGATGTTGGGACCCTTTGCAACGTGGACAACCATGAAAGATACCCTTATTAAGCACTTTGGACCACAGGAAAACTACATATCCATATACCAACAAGCTGTAAGTTTAAAAAATAATTGTCTCGAGACATATTATTTAAAATTGTGTTTATTAATGGATAAGATTAATGTGAAATATAATTTTGAACAAGTCAAATCAATTGAATTCTCGCCAGAGAATATTAACGGAATGTTTTTTAGAATTTTTTGTTCAAAACTAAACACACACCAAGAAAGTTTTGTATTAAGTAGGAATATTGATTCTATGCAAAAAGCGTACGAACTATTAAATACATATAGAAATGCAAATCCTAATAATAATATTTTAAATTCCAACCGAAACAATGGTATTGGAAGTTTCAATAATGGAAATTTCAATAATAATAGAAATAATAATAGGTTCAATAATTCAAATTCTAATAACGGAAATTTGAACAGTGGTAATTATAGTAGTGGTAATTATAATAATAATTATTCTAACTTTAGAAATTCTAATAATAGAAATTACAATAATAACAATCAAGGGAATTATAACAAGATAAATAATTATCCAAATAACAATAATGGTAATAATAATAATGGGTATAACTATAATAGGAACAATAATTACGGGAACAATAATTATAGGAACAATAATTACGGAAACAGTAACAATAGAAATAATAATAATTTTGATCGAAATCAGAATCAAAATACAAATACAAATACAAGAAACCTAAGCAACAACAATTCAAATAATCAAAATAGCAGGGAAGATAACCGAGACATAAATTTTCAGGAGGAGGCCTCAGAGGTCCTTTACCCATAGTAAATCTCACAATTGAAAATGAAATTATACCTGTACTAATTGATTCTGGAGCTTCAACTTCCAGCATAGACATCAATTGTCTAAAAACAAGTCTAAGGTATAAATTACAATATCCTCAAGATATAAATGGTCTCACAGGTAAAACAACAGTTACCGAACAAATCAAAACATCTTTTCCTAAAGAATTTAATGCACCAACAAATAATAAAATGATGTGGAAAATTTTGAACCTTTCTGGAAAAAGTTTCAAAGCTATAATAGGACAAAATATTCTGTATCCATTAAACGCCATCCTCAATTTAGGGGAAGGTTCTTTTAAAATTTTTAATGAAACCCTTCTTTTTAATTATGCTTGCCCTCAAGAAATTAATTGTTTTGAAGAACTCAAGGAAACAAATAATTTAGATTGTCTGTACGAAGATCTAAATAAAGAAGAAAGTGAATCCTTACGAAAAGTATTAAGAAATAATAATGACTTATTTTACAAAGAAGGAACCGATTTGAGTTGCACGTCTAATACTAAACATAGTATAACCACCACAGATAGTATACCTATCTTTTCAAAAATTTATCGTTTTCCTAAAATACATGAGGAAGAGGTAGAAAGACAAGTTCATGATATGCTTAAACAAGGCATTATACAAAAGTCTAACTCCCCATATAATGCACCAATTTGGGTAGTACCAAAAAAAAACAAGATAATTCAAAAACAAATAAATGGCGAATAGTTGTCGACTATCGCAAATTAAATGAAAAGACTCATGAGGACAAGTTCCCTATTCCGAACATTGAATCAATTTTCGATAAGCTTGGTAAAGCTCAGTACTTTACCACACTAGACCTTGCTAAAGGTTTTCATCAAATTTTGGTAGATCAAAAAGACCAATATAAAACTGCCTTTAGCACCCCTCAAGGTCACTATGAGTTTGTAAGAATGCCGTTCGGGTTGAAAAATGCCCCGGCTACTTTTCAGAGGATGATGAATGAAATTTTAAGGGAACATATAAATAAAATATGTGTCGTATATCTCGACGACATTTTAATATTTGCTACTTCATTACAAGAAATGGAGGTAAATATAAAATTAATTTTTAAAGAACTAAGAAAAAATAATCTTAAGATTCAAATTGACAAGTGCAAATTTTTTTCAAAAAATACAGAATACTTAGGCCATATATTGACCGATAATGGTATAAAACCTAACCCAAGCAAAATTACAGCTATACAAAAACTATCCGCACCAAGAACAGTAAAACAGATAAAATCCTTTTTGGGAATAACCGGCTACTATAGAAAATTCATCGAGAATTATTCTAAAATAGCTATCCCGCTAACGGAATGTTTAAAGAAAGGTAGTAGGATCAATGAAAATGATCCAGATTACTTAAAAGCCTTCCAAGAGTTAAAATCATTGATTACGAGTCATCCGATATTACGATATCCTGATTTTAAGAAAATGTTTATTCTTACAACTGATGCTTCAGATAAAGCCATCGGTGCTGTTTTGTCTCAAGATAACCATCCCATCTCTTTTGCGTCTAGAACTCTCAATGAACATGAGATTAATTATTCAACAATTGAAAAGGAATTATTATCAATTGTTTGGGCAACAAAGTATTTTCGACCCTATCTTTATGGAGTCAAATTTAATATTAAAACAGATCATAGACCACTTATTTGGTTAAATAATCTTAAAGATCCTGATTCAAGAACAATCAGATGGAAAACAAGATTAAACGAATATAATTATAATATAGAATATGTAAAAGGAAAAGAAAATAAGGTAGCTGATTTTTTTTCAAGAATAAACGTTGATGAAAATGAAATAAATATTAATGAAGATAATAATAATGGAAGAGAAGAAAACGAAATATTAGAAAATAAAGGTATAGTGAACAAATTTAAAACTCAAATAATTTTATTAAAAGAAAAAGAACAGACATATAAGAAGGTGCATAGCAAGAAAAAGATTTTTATAACAGAAGAAGAAATTAATAATAATGAAATGATAAAAATATTAAAGGAATATTTACCAGACAAAGGAGTACTAGCATTTTATTCAGAGTTAGAAGAAAACTCATTTAATGTATTTAAAGATAAGCTGTTCTCACATTTTACAATGTCACATTATAAATTAATTAAATGTGCATTATTGGCAGAAGATTTATTAAACAAAACCGCATGTTTAGAAAAAATTAAAGAAATTCACGAGTCAACAAACCATAGAGGTATTTATGAAAACTACAAAGAATTAAAATTAAAATTCTATTTTGTAAAATTACAAGAAATAATAATCGAATATATAAATAATTGCGAAGTGTGCAATTTAGCAAAATATGATAGGAAACCTCCTAAACCAAAATTTAAATACACAGTTACACCAAGAAACAAAAATGAAATAATTCATATGGATATCTTCCATATCGAAAAGAAATATTATTTTACGGTAATTGACAAATTTTCGAAACATCTATACGTTAAAGAAACTATAGATAAAAGTTCATCTACCTTAGTTATATTGATAAAAGAATACATACAAAATTTTGACAAACCGAGGTTAATAGTAGCAGACAATGAATTCAATACTGCTAACGTTGTAGAATTTATAGAACTAGAAAACCTATCAATTCATTTTAATTCTCCCAATAGCCATACAGGCAATGCCGATATGAGTAGATGTCATTCGTCACTACTTGAACATATTAGAATCTTGAATATCACAGAACCCAATCTGGATATAACAGACAAAATTCTTAAAGCTTCTAAGTATTATAATAATACAATTCATTCGACAATAGAAAGAAAGCCAATAGAAGTACAGTTCGGAAATATTGATAGAAACAAAATTTTTAATCTATTAGAATCAAAGAAAAATCAATGGTTAGGTTACCATAACAAAAATAGAGAAACAAATAAACCTTATCCTTATGATAAAGCTTATATTAAAAACTATGGTCAGGTAAGACATAAAGAAAAACCTAAATTTAGAAAAGTAGAAGTAAAATTAAACAATGAAGGAGTAACTATAAACAGCAAAGGAAAAAGAAATTTAAAGATCCATCCTACACGGATTAAAAGACAAAAAAAGTATTTTAAAGGTCCTATTAATAAACAAAAGTAAAATCAATGAGATTCTGTTTTCATTACAGATTTCAACTCACCTCAACATAAAAACCTTTTTTCTTATTTTAACAGTAATAATAAGTGTTATAACAAGCTCAAGTGCAGATATTCAAATAGAAAACATTGAAGATCAAGGAGTAATATTAATTAAAGACGAAGATATACCAATAGTAAGTGACTATTATCGAATCTACCATAGGGTAAACCTTCAAGAGTATATAGATATTCTTAACAATTTAACATCATATAAAAACCAAAATCCAGAGATAATAAAAATTATTCAAAGCAACCCAGCATTATTGCAGAAAATTACGAAAATCCAAACTAATATAAAAATGCTTTTAAGTTCAAATGAACACTCTGTGAAAAATAATATGAAATTACGCAATAATAGAATAAAAAGAGGTCTACTTAATCCAATAGGATCAATATTCAAATTACTATATGGAATCATGGATAATGATGACAGAGAAGAAATTACAAATCAATTAGACGTTATAGACCAGAACGATAAGAAACTTGCAGAAGCATATAATAAACAAATAGAAATTAACGATATTTTCCAAACCAACTTTAGAAATATTAAAGATAACATAGAAGAAACAAAATCTCAATTATTAAAACTCACTGGAAATAGTAGAAACGAAATTAATATAATTAAAAATGAGATTTCATTATTGAAGCTTTCCAATTATGTTTCAGAATTGGATCAAGAAATTGAAAAATTAATTGATAATGTAAATGCAGCTAAAGAAGGAATCATGTCAAGATCTATTTTGGACATTGACGAAATTGAAGAAAATTTTATAGGCTTAAACGAATTAAAAGAAATAAAAATAAATATTTTTGGGAAAGACAATTCAAATACTTTTGTAATTATTATAAGCATTCCCATATTTTTAGATCAAGAATTTCCAACATACCATTTACGATTAGTACCATTTATAAACAATACAATAATTGAAAATATTGTAGAACAAAGAATTGTAGAATATCAAAACAAAATATATCCTGTAAACAAATATTTAAAGAATTTAAAAAATCCAATAGAATGCTCTCCATGTAAAACAATAGAATATAAAATAAAAAATTATGTAGAGGAAATAAATAAAGGTCTATTACTTGTATTAAATTTTGAAAATATTATAGAGCATAATTGCAACGAAAAAACATACCATTTTTATACAAATTTTATTGTGAATTTTAATAAATGTACTGTAATATTAAATAACAAAGTTTATAATAATAAAATAAAAACTTTCAATCAAAAAATAATTATAAATCCCAATTTAAATATGAGTCTTGTTGACTCAGAAATAATAATAAAAGATCTTGTTATAAATGATATAGAGCATCAAAATAAAATAAAATTAATAGAATATAAGAACAATCGTAATACGATTACATTTTCATTAATAGTAACAATAAGCATTGTAATAACTATTTGCTATTTTATAATTAAACATAAACAAAGAAAAATAAAAATTATAAACAAAATTATATGTGCCGAAGAAATAAAAAATACTGATAATATACCCATGAACGAAATTGAAAATGTGAAGTCTCAGGAGAGTCTTCAATCTAAGGTGGGGGGAGTTACAAAGGTACCCACACATCCAATACCCATCAATACTCCACAGTTGGTATCGATCCAAATACCTAAGTCAGCAGTTTAGAGGAGCCATGAGAAGAATCCCAGTATAAACAAAAAGCTCTGACATAAACATCCGATGGAATGCAACTTGTAAACATCCGAAAGAAGCCACTACCAAGCCACCAAATAATAACGATATACATATCTATAAATTCGGCACCCTAGCGTAGGTTAAGTTATTAATTGTAAAGTATCTATAAGTTCAGTTCTTAATCATCACTCAATAAAGCAAGTTCCGTTGCCTAAAACTAAAAACTGTTGTCGACTTTAATTCTCGTTCCTCCTTGTTGTTTGGGAGAAGAATATTTTTATATTTTTTTCAAATCCCTGAGGATTTTCTACATAACTCGCACAAAAAATTTTAGCTAATTTCCCGGAATTTGGGACAACTGGAAAAACAACCAAAAAATATTAAATTTTAATTACGGAACAAAAACAACCGTTCACCACAACAACTAAAATTCAACTGACTGAGTTGAAAGAAACAGCAAGATCACTACATAAGGCTAAAGAATAAAAAAAAAAAAAAAAAAAAAAAAAAAAAAAAAAAAATGGTTGCATGTAAAGACCAAGACACCACAACCCCTCTCAGCAGCACAGCCACTTCCAATGACTTTGGATGCAAAGTTGAGCAAGCATTCATATGAGTTAATTGGTACTGGAAGCCAAAAAGGTATGTTATCCAGAAAACAATACGTGACAAAGACTTTAAATACACATAACCAGATGATTGACCTTAATTCTATCAGTAAGAATATACAAAAAGTAGAAATTCTTAATGTACACTTGATTGCCGGTGATGCCAATAGAAATGCTGGGGTGGAATCGCGTAAGGTGATTGTTGATTGTTGATCATCAAAATGGATGATTTTGCTCCACGTAAGGTGATTATCAAATTGACTATCACTTTTTTGCTATGGTTTGTTAGTGACAGCTATTTAGGTGTCACTTTCATATATTTTGATTAATTTTTTGTGAGAAAGATAATTTGTGTGAACTTCAGCTCCACTATAAATTTTAAATTTAGTGAAAAAAGTGAAAAGATATCAAAGTTAAAATAAAAATAAGTCAACAGTAATGTATACCTACTTCAATGCAAATTTTCTATGAATGCACCAGAACGAGAAATGATTACAAAAAAGTTCAATTGCTGAGAACCAACTTAAGGAATAAAGCAAATATTTTGGAACTTTCTAACCCAATGTAACTATGAAATTTTCTATGAATATTTATAAATAAGTTATTTACAACATAATGTATGTACGTATAAATTATTTATTTCAGATTCTTGAACAATTTTCGATTGAACAAAGAAACGTTTGTGTATGTATTGCGGTTGCTCGATTTACCATCAGGAATAAGATCAACACATATTCCACCTATCCTTCAACAGGCTGCAACTTTAAATCTTCATGGAGGTGGTGGTTATCAACGACAAGTTGCGGCTGATTGAGCTCCACTGATGGGACAAAGTACTGCTGAAATAAGCGCTGCAGTTATTAAGAAAACGTAGTCGGTTCTATGTCCACTTTTCATTAAATTTGAGCCCTTGGATTCAAGAAAAGAATATATTTTTGCAAAATATAACAAACATTCTTATTAATTTATAACTATTATTAATTATAGTTATAGGTATACTTACATTTTTTAAAGAAAGAAAACTTTGCAAATTGAAAATTCAACACAACAGCTGATCGAAATGACATTTATGTGTTGCAATTTGTACCAAGTTTCCCAAACTTGGGTAAGTGCTGCCAGCAAATAGTAAAGTTTTAGCGATCACTTTACGCAGAACAAAGAAAAGGTGATGATCAAAATTGACTATCAAAACAGTGACAATCAACTATCGCCTTACGCGATTCCACCCCTGCAGTGTGTTCCTTCTTGCAATGTTTTCTGCCGAACTTATGGTAATAATCATATAACTCATACGAAATTAAAAAAAAATATCGAATTCCAGATCCCGTCCAAACATTTGACACGTACAAATTTCAGAACCTTTACTAATACCTAAACCTTTGCTAGCTCCATCTTGCCTTTTTCATTCACTTATTTTTATTCCATCTTCAAAAGCCTTTCCAAGGTAATTTGATATTTAGATACTAAATGAATTGATACAGAAAAATGAGAACACTTTTAATCTAAACGTTCCAAAGATTCGTGCCGTGCGTCTCAAGTTTAATCTAAAAAATGCAAATTTGTTCCATAAGCGAGACACCAGTATATGATTACTTGTAATATTTTATTTATTGATGATTTACACATAGACTGCAATTTTATTGATAAACGCCATCTATGAACGAGTTTCGACAACATTTTTGTCCGTCAAACTCGTCACAAAGGGTGCAGCAGGAGAAACGCGTGTTCAAAATTGTATACAAAATATAAAATGTAGTGCTTGAAAAAACTTGCCAGTAAAGCAAAAAATATATGTAAATATTATTGACAATGGATTTTAAGGAGTAACAAGTACTTATAAGTTGAGAAAGTGGTTTGGATGAAAAATGGCACGCCATGCAGAAATACACATTCGTTCATTTGAACCAACGTGTCCCATAAAAAACAAACTGCTGACAACACCCCATAATTACTTTTTAATTCCTTTATGTTACAACTTCCTGTATATTGCCCTAGGTCATGCACTACAAGGGCACTCATATATAACCAACTCTATTTACAATACGTTGCAGAAAACGGATATAGCAAGTGTATTTTTTTTATTTTTTATAAAATTGCAGCTTTTTGAGTGAATGTGAAGAGTAAAAAAATTGTTCACATTTGGATTTCGTAGTTATTTATACGAACAGAAATCCGATATGGACCCACATCGGTTTTACGGAGCTATTCATTAGACTATACAAAATTATCACAACAGCAGTGACGAAGATCTTTCAGATGATGAGCACGAGGTGAACAGATGCAAAATCTTCCACCTCTATATAATCCAGAGCCTGATGAATCCGATTGGGAATTAGAAGATAACATCCCTCTATCCCAGATGGTACGCCCACCGAGGGGCGGGATGGGTTTTTGGATAAAGATAATAATAAAACCGCATTCACAGGTGATACGACATTACCTGAGGAAATAAGGAGCTCGGATACGCCAATACAATTTTTCAAGCACTTGTTAACAGACGAAATGTTAATATAGAACAAGAAACAATCAGATACTCCTATGAAAAACGTTCCGAAAAGATTGCCCATATAACAGCAATGGAACTTGAACAGTTTGTTAGAATATGCCTTTACATGTTCATCGTACAGTTACCATTAACTAGGTTTTATTGGAATGAAAGCCTAGGTTACTCAATAGTTAATTGTGTAATGGCGTTCGAAGAAATAAAAATGTTCATAAATTTCAACACCAACTCGACTCAAGTACCCAAAGGACAACGAAGACATGATCCCCTTCATAAAATAAGACCATTCTTGGACCAAAAAAGGCAGAGACTCCTTACTGTCCTAGAGAAGAATATATGGCAGTAGATGAACAAATTATACCAACCAATAGCAGATCATCTATGCCGCAATACAACCCAAAAAAAACCACACAAATGGGGATGTTCTCAGTGGTAGCTCTGTGTTCAGCTACAACTTTGAACTTTATACTGGAGCTGAAGAATATGTAAAGGTGTTAACCGAATTGCCGAAGATTAGTACATCCAGTGATTGTTGTTCGACTGGCGAGAACTATTCCCGGCGGATCCAACTACAAATTATTCTTTGACAACTGGTACGCGATTTTACCGTTAGGCACAGTAAAAGCCAATGGGATTCCGGGTTATAAAGTTCCTACCGAAAAGGAATTGAAAAAAAAGGAAGAGGTGCAACTGTGGAAAAACTGGCGACAATTGATAACCTGGATATTTCTGTGGTAACATGGTTTGACAACAGAATTATGAACCTTGCTTCGACATACGTCGGCAGCAAACCGTCTTCTGAAGTCCAATGCTTCAACAAAAAAGAAAAGAGCTACCAAACTTTCAAGTGCGCGGTAGCCGAGGATCTATGTCATGCAAGCAAACTAAGTACAACTAATAAACGTGGAAGACGCTCTTATGTCATGGGAATGATCCACAATTGAAGAAACTGATAGGACCTGTTGCCATATGCCAATGTTTGGACCACAAGACAGCGGTGTTGCTGTGGTGTCGAAAATGCAAAGTAAATCCTTGGTTGAATGAGAAAAGAAACTGTTTCACGATATTCCATACTATATAATTTTTTGAATAAATAGTTGATTTAATTTATTGAAATAATTTGTGTTACTTTTCTGCTCAACCTGCCATATATGATCCAAATCCAGATCCGGAAATCTTAAATGGTGTTATATTGTGTGTTTTCTTCTTATTTAATTAATTGATTGTAAAATGGTAATGTTAAATGACAAACCTTTTGGAAATAACCACGTGGCAAGGATGCCTCCTTTCGTTGGCGAAAGTACACAAATCCCCAATGAGTATAAGATAAACACACTTTAAATTAGTCTATAGTAAATTGATTACCTAATTAATAGCAAAAAATGTTATAAATAGAAAAAATGCATATATCATAACTTAAATTGAGAAGAAAATAATTTTAAATGACCAAAAGTTTTAGGTTAACCACGTGGGAAAGATGCCTCCTTCTCCTTACGCTAGTGGAAATGTTTCTATTGTTAGCTGACTTTTGGATTTTATTAATATTAATATTCGTATTTAATATTCCAGAGTAAATTTTGGAAGGGTTTTTTAATTTAATAACACCATAACATAATCAGCACCGGGTGAAGATTTTTCTAGATCTTAAACTAACTATTCACTTGATCTAGCTCCAAAAAAAAATAGATTTGACTTAAGGTATCGTTTTTTTTTTCTTCTTTTAAATGCGACACAAATTAGATGGTGTTATATTTTGTGTTTTCTTCTTATTTAATTAATTGATTGTAAAATGGTAATGTTAAATGACAAACCTTTTGGAAATAACCACGTGGCAAAGATGCCTCCTTCTCCTTACGCTAGTGGAAATGTTTCTATTGTTAGCTGATTTTTGGATTTTATTAATATTAATATTCGTATTTGATAATTATTCTGTTTAATATTCCAGAGTAAATTTTGGAAGGGTTTTTTAATTTAATAACACCATAACATAATCAGCACCGGGTGAAGATTTTTTCTAGATCTTAAACTAACTATTCACTTGATCTAGCTCCCAAAAAAATAGATTTGACTTAAGGTATCGTTTTTTTTTCTTCTTTTAAATGCGACACAAATTAGATGGTGTTTTATTTTGTTTTTCTTCTTATTTAATTAATTGATTGTAAAATGGTAATGTTAAATGACAAACCTTTTGGAAATAACCACGTGGCAAGGATGCCTCCTTTCGTTGGCGAAAGTACACAAATCCCCAATAATGTGCTTTGTCGGCCTTCTGGGCAGCATTGCAATGAGAATTAAAACGTTTATGTTGGATGCTCAAGGACATAGGGCTTTTGTTGTTTCCATCGTGGTGGTGACAATTTGTGTCTGGCGCCAGTCTCAACCTTACATGAAACTGCGTATCTCCCATGCATCCTGAATTCGAGTCTGGGAATGCTAAATAGCAAATATTTGTTTTTTCCTTTTCAGATGGAGCAAACTTCTCAGGATAGATAACCTGCACAAAAAATTATTAATTTAGGTACTTTCTAACAATAATAGTTTAAAATAAAGACTTACCTCGATAGCCTGACCAAGTTCCAAGTCGAAAGTCACAACGCAAATGCAGCGAATCCATTCTGAAAATCTCGACCAGTCACTAACAGTTTCTGTTCTGATACCATTTACAGTTTCTGAAGAAGATACCGTTTGAAGTTTTTTTGTTTTGAGTTGTGTGATTTTGTTTTGTACTTCTTCGCATGTTTCTTTGGATTGTTTTTCTTTATAGACTTCCATTAGGAAATTTTAGTTGGATAATTAATTTCCTGATTGTGGTCTTTTTTGTTGTTGATTTTCTACTAAAAATAATTTTGCTATCCTGTCATTTTTGTTACTCTTTCTGTAGATTTAGTTTTAGACAGTCTGTTTGTTTGAATGATGTTCTGGTACAAATATTTTTGCTAAACTGTCATATATGTGTTCCTGAATGTATTTGTATGTTCTGTAATTTGTTAGTAAGCAAAAATCTGGTGAAATTTCTACACGGAACTATTTACTGTTAGCTTTTATAATATCTTCGGAATTTGAGCATTAATGCTCTATTAGTATGCGATATTCTATAACCATTTTATTATGAGTTGTTAGTTGTAATATAATAACGAATTTTATATTGTTTTTCTTACTTTCTCTCCAAAGAAAATTATTCGAAAACGATACCAAAAACACTTTTTACCAAGATGCCAACCCTCGGTAGCACTGGTTGACAATCTTACTAAACAGCTGGTTTATGAGTTGAGTTGCAGTTGACTCTCTTTACGCAATACATGAGACGATTGTATGGATCAAAAACACTCCATTACCAAGCCCGGAATCTCAGACTGACATTTCGGTTTGCCTACAAGCTACTGAGGACTAAATGTGAGAAAGTGTGCGTGAAATGATGCAAAAAACCAAACACATTCTCACATTTAGTCCTCAAGCCCATCAAAATGCTTCATTATAGTAATCAGCCCCATCTAAATGCTTCATTTTGAATGTTGCATGGCCTCGTTCAAAAACTAAACAATCCTAACCAACAGAATCTGAAGTGCTGACATGGTCTTAAATTGGAAGATTTGTATAGCTTTTTAATTTCAATCCAAATAAATATTGTAAATGTATATTAAATAAAATAAAATTGACCAAATACATATTATTTAATGATTTATTAGTTTATTATTATTTATTTTGTTTACTTAAATTATTTGCGAACGCAACATGCGCTGCAACTGGTTAAGTAAAATTATTGCAAATGGACAAAAGTGTAACCCAATACTTTGTAAAACAACAAAACAGGCAAGCAGCTGTAGTTTGCTTAGAGCATTTTTTTGGCGACGTTAGAAGTTCAGGTGGAAACAATAGGCGGGTGCCTCCGTATTTGTTTGTACAGAAAATGCTACGAGAAGCATACTTGTCAAGTTCCATTGCCAATTTTAGCTAGTTCAGATTCCTCAATTAGATTAGTATTTTCATCATTTAAGCAGTTCGATAATTGCAAGAACAAATTTTAAATTTTAGTTTTGTTTGTTGCAGAAATATTCCTGAAAATTTCTTTTTGAGGGACTTTGTTAGAGTTAGAATTTTGTTTTTAGTTAGATTTTGGAATAAAAATTTGAGGGAACCATGTTTTAAAAATAAGTTGCTTTGTGTAAAGCATCTTTAAGAAATAGAAATAGGCAATATGTTTACACACAATACCAACTAAATGCTGCTATTAATGCTAATTTTGTTTCTAAAAAGTTGAAAAAAGTTGATGAAGGTTAGCTGAAGCGGAAATTTTTTTAATGAACATTGAACATACCTAAAATATTATTGGCTTTCTCAAAAATATTTTTCTACACTAACCTCTGCTTTATATCTGAAAACTATTGTTTGTGTATATTTTCTTCTATGTTCTGCATTTATAAAATGTAATCTATGGAAGTATTTATTATATTAACAAAAACAAAAACATGTACGTAAAACTCATTCATTTTTTCATTATTAGCAACACTTTTACTAAACATACCCTTCAAACAATAATAAGTAAATTCGAAGTTTGTTAACTGAACATTTTTAAGGAATGAATGACAATAATATTTTTCGTTAAACTGTGGGAATTCACTAAAAAAAAACTTTTGTACGTCAACAATAAACATTAATGTCGATTACTTGATCTATTGAATGAGTTGTGCATGAATTCAGAACGATTTTAAGACATTTTCATTTTGTGATATATGTCAAAATTTGTTTTTTATTTGCTCTGCATTTATTCAACAGGTTCGCTATAATCGTTTTGATTACTTTTTTAAAACATTAGTGTTCCTTTGATGCATAGTTTTTTTTTTGATAGCAAATACATGTGCATATGCTTCCATCAATCAAGAATGTTATAAGGTATTTTTCGATTATAACTATTTTTTTAAATATAATATTTATTAATCAAAATGGAATTCAAAAATAGTTGCAAGCTTAAATCATTAAAAACAAACTATAAATACATTTGGATTAATTAAATTGATAAAGATTTTAATTACTTGCAAAAAAATATTTGGGCCGTTCATTAACGAAAATTTATTAGAATTCAATACAAAAATTGCGCTCGCACCCTTAACTTGATGGTTCTTCGAACGCATCTTTCATACAAAAATCCGAGGTTAATTATGAAATTTGAAGAATTTCGTAGTGCTTTTTGTAAATTAGTGAATTAATTATAATAAACTGATGGTGAACATGCTTTTTTGAAGACAAAAATGTACATTGGTTCGTTATCAAAAAAATGACTGCAAAATTAAAGCTTAAAACTGACTTCTTCATCGAAAAAAAGTAAAAAGAAAAACCTGAAAAAAACTTATTAACGACCCCATTTTGTTTTTGCTGTGCAAAACGCCGCTAGCCCACGGCATCGTTTTTTTTTGTTTTGCTCACATCTATTCATGGACTAATTGTCAAAATTACAAATACAACAATGTAAACAAACGGGTTTTGGAGAGTGAAACGTACGAAAGATTCCGGTCTTGGTAATGTAGTGTTTTTGGTATGGATCAAAAATACTCCCATAAGATGGGAATCTCAGACTGACATTTCAGTTCGCCTACAAGCTACTGGGGACTAAATGTGAGAAAGTGTGCGTGAAATGATGCAAAGACCAAACACATTCTCGCATTTAGTCCTCAAGTCCATCAAAATGTTTCATTTTGAAAGTTTCATGGCCGCGTTCAAAAGCGAAACAATGCTAACCAACAGAATCTGAAGTTCTGACATGATCTTAAATTGGAAGATTTGTATAGCTTTTTAATTTCAATCGAAATAATTGTTGTAAATGTATATTAAATTAAATGAAATTGACCAAATACATATTTAATGAATTATTAGTGCTGTATTTTGTTTCTATGCTTACGCAAACCTATTTTCTTAATAAAGTATTTACACATAGAAAATAATTTTCAGGTCTAAGACGGTGTGGAAATGCATTTAAGCACTATTCAGATGAGCACGACCAACGAATGGACGAATATTCGTCGATTTTGACATTTCTTTCACATGAGAGTTTTTAATTTGTTTTTTTTTTTTTATTCTTTATTACTAGTTATATTGCTCCAAATAGTAGTGTCGAAACATATGGAAAACATGTTTTGAATTTATTAATAATACTTGTTCTGAATTTCATAATGCATGTGTTTTTGGCGATTTCAACTTGTCAAATATAAAATGGAACTGGTCAGATAATGATAATATGCTTTTAGCTTGCAATATGATTAAAGATTTTGAATTTATTTTTATTGACTCTCTTTACTCTTTAAATCTCATTCAAATTAATGGAATCTCTAATTCATTAGATAAAATTTTAGATCTTGTCTTTATTTGTAATGATTTATTGAATTGTAAAGTTTCAACTGTTCCTTTTTCACTTTTAAATGAGTCCACTCATCATAAAGAATTATGTATTGAAATTGAAATGTATATTTTTTCTAGTGCAATAACTACTCAGCTTTCAAATTGTTTTAACTTCAAAAAGGCAAACTTTATTGAGCTTAATAATTTTCTAAATACTATTGATTGGTACAGTGAATTTTCAAATTTAACGCTTGAACAAATGTATACTCGATTCTCGTCAATAATTTTTGAAAGTTTTTCCAAATTCATACCTCTGGCCCACCAATCGAAATCAAATCAACAACCAAAGCTCCCGTGTTACAACAAGCATCTATCTAACCTTAAAAATGCGAAACGAAAAGCTTTTAATAAATATAGACAGTCTAGTAACGAGTTAGATTATGCTAATTTTAGTAAATTACGTAAAGATTTTTTTATTCTGAATAAGTTCCTTCATAGGGGTTATATCATGAATATTGAAAATAACATTAAGTGTAATAGTAACTCTTTTTGGTCTTTTATAAATGCGAAAAGAAAATCTACCGGATTTCCTAAAAATATGTCTTTCAGAAATACCGAAGCTTCAAATATTACTTCAATACTCGAATTCTTTGCAAATTTCTTCCAATCAGTTTACTCAACTCCTAGTATGAATAATCTTCCCTGTATGCTCAATATACCAAGTAAGGTTGATATTGGTGCATTACAGTTAAGTAGTTATGAAGTTCTTTCAGGACTTACATCACTTAAATCAAAATTAAATGCTGGAGTTGACGGTATACCCGCTATATTTCTCAAATATTGTGCCTCTTCACTTTGCTATCCTCTGCTTTGTATTTTTAATAAGTCCCTATCAGAAGGAATTTTTCTTGATACGTGGAAAATTTCTTACCTTATGCCAATTCACAAATCTGGTTGCAAGAACTTAGTAGAAAATTATAGAGGTATTTCAAAGCTTTCAGCTATTCCCAAGTTGTTCGAGAGTTTAGTAAAAAATAAAATTGAATTCTTAACGAAAGAATCCATATCTGAATTGCAACACGGATTTATTTCTGGGCGATCCACCACTACAAATATGGCTCTTTTTTCAACATACGTAATTAATTCTATTGAGGCATTGAGTCAGGTGGATGCTGTATACACAGATTTTAGCAAAGCTTTTGATTCTGTTAGCCATCACACACTGCTACGTAAACTTGAGATATTTGGATTCCACTCTAAGTTTCTCAGTTGGATTTCGTCATACCTCATAGGTAGATCTCAAAAAGTTGTCATTGATAACTTCATATCGAGGTCTATAGAATGTACTTCTGGTGTCCCGCAGGGCAGTCATCTGGGTCCTCTTCTTTTTAATATTTTTATCAATGACATTACGTTAGCCATGAATCACTCCCAGTGTCTCCTATATGCCGATGATCTAAAATTATTTCTTGAGATAAAAAGTGTTGATGACTGCTATCGTGTTCAATCCGATTTAAATCGGGTCGTTGAATGGTGTAATTCAAATAGTTTAAAGTTAAATATAAAAAAATGTTATGTTATCTCTTTTTTTAAATCAAACACTCATATTGACTTCAAATACTTGATCGAGTCTAACACACTCTCCCGTGTAGAAAATATCAAAGATATTGGTATAATTCTTTGGCGTTTTTCTTTTTTACTTCAGAGCTGAGCTCTGAGCAGACTCTGAGCGAACAGAGTAGAGTAGAGCAGAGTATGTTCAGAGCTCTCTGATTTAATTATGAAACAACTTGAGCACTAAACTGTCATGATTTGAAATGTCGTCTGTTTGAAGGCGTTCAAAATTTTCTTTAATCAAATTAATTAAAAAAACAGTCATAGCGTTGGTCCATTTGACGCCTGAAATAAATTTGTTTCATAAAAATGCTATATGCAATAAGTTTTTTCTAAATTATCTTTCCTTCTGACGATGATTTTTTTTAATTTCCCGGCTTTCAGATATCAAATTGTTTGTGCTCAGCATTTTACTCCATTTACTCTGTTATTTTATTCTGAGCTCACAGAGCGCGCTCTGAACATGTTCAGAACTAAAAAAGAAACACGAATTTGAAGCTCTGAACGATCAGAGCTAAAAAAGAAACACAATTATTTTTTTGACAGTTCGAGCTCTGCTCTGAACTAAAAAAGAAAAACGCCCCTTGATTAAACTTTTTCTTTTAAATGTCATGTTGACTATATAGTTGGTAGAGCGAATTCACTTGTTGGTTTTATTAAACGAAATTGCGTTGATTTTTGTGACCCCTACGCGTTATTATCACTTTATACATCCCTAGTCAGATCAATACTTGAATACGCAGATGTTATATGGAATCCGACCTTTTCTAATCGCATCGAAAAAGTCCAAAGGCGTTTCACAAAATTCATATTTTTCAAAATGAAATGGAGTTTTGTCCCCGATTACAGATCCAGATGCCTATTGCTAGGAATTAAGTCCCTGGAATCAAGACGAAACATTCATGATATAATGCTTGTGAGGGACGTGTTATGCTATCATATTAGATGCCTTCCTTTGCTTTCTTTAATTCCAATCTATGCACCATCAAGATTATTTCGCTTAAGGCATTTGCTTTTTGTACGACCTGCTATGGTGGTAGTGAGCCAATTTCTAGGGCTTTAAAACAGTTCAATGAAGTTTGTCAATTAATTGATTTAAGTTCTTCGAGAGATTCCTTTAAGGCTAGTCTTTTATTTATATTTACCTTTTAATAATGTTATATACATACATATATTAATATCTATTTTTACCATAATCTGTTAGCTGTAAGACTGCTTGTAGATGTTACATAAATAAATAAATTCGTCGCGAATGAAGTTTGACATTCACCACCGAAGTCAAAACAAGAATGATTTTTTTAGGTTAAGTACGCGCGATTTTTTTATTCGTTGCGAGTGTGGATAATGTGAAACGCGAATAAAGTTTGACAATTCGTATCAACTACAATGTTTTTCGCGACGAATAAATTTGTTTTCTTAAATTTATTAATATACTAGCTTTTTACCCGCGGCTTCGCCCGCAGTGGAGAAATTAAATAAGTAAGAGAGATAAAGGGTAAGGGTATAATAATAGAAATGAGTCAATATAATAACTAAATTGTATTGCTTGGCTGAGATCAACAATTTTTAAAAATTACTAAAGACAATGAAGTTTCAACACCTTAATATATGCTTATTGAAATGCAACAACAAATGTTAAAATATATTTCACCGTAACAAAAATAAATAATTCTGAATTCTAACAATTTAAAAAAATAAAATACAAAGTATTAATTTAAGATATTTTTATAGACAATGTTATAAGTTTTCCCGTCGGGTGCAAATATGTGTAAATTCCGGGCATTAGATACACGTGAACAGGCTACATAAAGTTGACCATGAGAGAAGCATGGGTTTTCTAAATGCACTCCTGCTAACTGCAATGTTTGTCCTTGTGCCTTGTTTATAGTAACAGCAAAGCTAAGCTTGACGGGAAACTGAACCCTTTTAAATTGGAATGGAAGGTCAGTGGGAATAATTGGTATCCGAGGTATTATAACACTATTTCCCTTACCGACACCTGTTAAAATAGTAGCACCAAGTATGTTCTGTCCAAATTTTGTTATCCGAAGCTTTGTTCCATTACATAGCCGAGGAGCATCTAGATTTCGCATAAGCATTACTGGTACATTTAGTTTCAATTGAAGTTTATGTGACGGTACACCCGATAGTTCAAGTGAATTTAAAAACTCCACAGGATATGAAGTACTTAGTTGCGTATCCATAATTGTATCCATTGACAAATATTCCTTCATTTCTCCTTGAACCTCGTTTAACATGTCAGTGTTGATCCTATTTACAATTTCATTTCTTGGTGCTAATATTGCTCTTGCACACAACCACTGATCACTACACAAATTTTGTTGCAATTCCGGAAAAACATTAGCAATGAGATCCACATGACGATATTTTGACAAACAATTTTGGCATTTTTTCAAATAAAAGCAGAGTAAGAATTAACATCAGCGAGTAAGATCTAAAATAATAAAGTAACAGCTAACCACAAAAATTACGGATAACCTCAAAAATGTGAATAGTATTATACTGCATGTAACGACAGAAGAAAATAACAATAAATATAGAAAAATTAGAAACAGTTGAAACTATATTCAATTGAATTAGATATTGAATTAGATATTGTCGTCACCGTCGGTAATACAGTGGGTTGGTATTACAGTATTCAGGGTTGAAACTTCATTACTATGATGATAGATGGCGTTGAAGTAGCTAAATTTGACGTTATTTTGACAAACAATTTTCTTATTTTTCGTAAAAAAAATTTATTTTTTTTTAATAAAAAGTATCCTATGTTACTTCTAATACCTTCAAGAGTGTATGTGCAAAGTTTCATGATGATCGGTTAAGTAGTTTTTGCGTGAAAGCGTAACAAACAAACTTACATTCGCATTTATAATATTAGTATGATGATATTGAAAAGTAAAAGTATGCATCATAAATCAAATAGAAACTCTATAGCTATCATTTTGTTAAGAATTTGTGTTTAAATATGTCTTCAAACGTATATAAACTAACATTTTGTAATTCATTCGTCGTTCGTTGGTCGCGCTCATGTGAATGCTGCTTTAATTGTATCTTCTAATTATACATATATTACACTAAACTATAAACAATAATTTGTAAATTGAAGCGTAGTTTGAAGGTAAGTAAGAAACGTCTATATTTACTTAAAACCAATTTAAATAGTAAAAATGAAATCTAAATACATATGAATGAGCCAATACAGCAAGTCGTTGGAAAATGACAACTTGGATTAAGTACTAATTTCGGGGAAAAGTTTTTTTTTAAATTATTTTTCATGAAGTGGGTACATAAATCGTTCTGTAATTCGGAAATAGTTTGGTCTAGTTTGGTGGTTGAGATGTTCCTGCATTGCAATTTTAGTCTTAAAAGTAATCACAAACCTATTTTAATTAAATAAAATCATGTAAAAGCATCTGATCATTTTTTAATAGTAAATAATCTTTAAAATTACGAAATTTGAAAATGAAAATTTTACAATGTGAACAATTGAATATGTAATGAGATATTTGGCTGCTATTAATGCTAAATTTGTTTCTAAAAAGTTGAAGGTTAGCTGAAGCGGAAATTTCATTAATGAGCCTACCCTAAATAATATTGGCTTTCTCAAAAATATTTGTCTACACTAACCTATGCTCCATATCTGAAAAACATTGTTTATGTATATTTTTTTCTATGTTCTGCATTTATAAAATGTAATCTACGGTAGTGTTTATTATATTAAGAAAAACAAAAACATATACGTAAAACACATTAATTTTTTTCATTATTAGCAGCACTTTTACTAAACATATTCTTCAAACAATAATAAGTAAACTTGAACTTTGGTAACTAAACATTTTTAAGGAATGAATAAAAATTATATTTTGCGTTAAACTGTTTGAATTCCCTAAAAAAAACTTCTGTACGTCAACAATAAACATTCATGTCAATTACATGATCTATTGAATGAGTTGTGCATGAATTCAGAACGATTTTAAGACGTTTTCATTTTGTGATATATGTCAAAATTTGCATTTTATTTGCTCTGCATTTATTCAACGGGTTCGCTTTAATCGTTCTGATTATATTTTTAAAACATTAGTGTTCCTTTGATATATTACATAGCTTTTTGATAGCAAATACGTGTATGCTTCCATCAATCAAGAATGTTATGGATAAGGTATTTTTCGCTTATAACTCTTTTTTTAAATTTAATATTTATTAATCAAAAAGAAATTGAAAAATAGTTGCAAGCTTAAATTATAGAGAAAAAAACTATTAATATAGTTGGATTAATTAATTTGATACAAATATTTGGGCCGTTCATTAACGAAAGTTTAGTAAAATTCAATAAATTGCTCTCGCACCCTTTACTTGATGATTCTTCGAACGCATTTTTGATACAATAATCCCAGGTGAATTCTGAAATTTAAAGAATTTCGTGGTGATTGTAAATTAATGAATTAATTATAATAAACTGACGTTGAAAATGCTTTTTTCAAGACAAAAATGTACATTGGTTCGCTATCAACAAAATGACTGCAAAAGTCAAAAACTGACTTTTTCATCGAAAAAAAGTAAAAAGAAAAATCTGATAAAAAACTTATTCACCTCCCCATTTTGTTGTTGCTTTGCAAAGTGCCGCTAGCCCACCGCATCGTTTTGTTGTTGGTTTTAACATCAATTCATATACTAAAGCATCATTCACATGAGCGCGACCAACGAACGACGAATGAATTACAAAATGTGAGTTTATATACGTTTGAAGACATATTTCCACACAAATTCTTAACAAAACGATAGCAATATAGTTTCTATTTGATTTATGATGCATACTTTTACTTTTCAATATCTTATATTAATAAATTTAAGAAAACAAATTTATTCGTCGCGAAAAAAATTATAGTTGATACGAACTGTCAAACTTTATTCGTTCGCGTTCCACATTATCCACACTCGCAACGAATAAAAAAATCGCGCGTACTTAACCTAAAAAAATCGTTCTTGTTTTGGTTTCGGTGGTGAATGTCAAACTTCATTCGCGACGAATTAAAAACTCTCATGTGAAAGAAATGTCAAAATCGACGAATATTCGTTCATTCGTTGGTCGTTGGTCGTGCTCATGTGAATATTGCTTAACTGTCAAAATTACAAATACAACAATGTAAACAACCGGGTTTTGCAGATTGAAACGTACGAAAGATTTCCCATCTTGTGAATGGAGTATTTTTGGTATGGATGAGTAAAACCACACACACGCAAGAAATTGCTGCTGGAATACACCAATGTTACGCAATGGTCGCGCTCAAAGATCAACCGAAAATTAATCCGGATAGATTTTAGTTGTGATAATCGAATAGAAAAATAAAGCTGCTGAAGAAATCATCTGTTGGTAAAAACGAGTCTCAAGCAGGTTCAAAATTTAGGGCATAGAGGAAATATTATTATCTAGAGTCCCGACTTAATGGGTTTGCTCTCTTTCGGCCTACAAACTAAATTGAGCGAATTTTGCCCATTAGCATAAGCATGTGTTAGTTGTCCCGTGCATTTCTTATGGGAAAATCCAGATTCTATGTAGTTGTTATGGGCTTTTGGGTTCAGTTTGCACAATTAGGGGGAAAACAATGTGAGGTGAACTCAGCCGTTCAAAAAAGAGATCCGTTGAATTCAAAAATTTTAAAATGAATGCAATATTTTAAGAAAAATGAATTTTGCAACTTCTTTTTAGTGAAAACTGTGCTAAAAATAATATTTTACTGCTTTTGGCAAACAAATTCTATGATTTTTATGAAAAGTTTCGCTAAAAACAGAAAAAATCATGCAGAAAGTATAGGCGCACCCTAGAACTGCAATGCGAACGTGACCCAATTTGAGTTGTTCCCAGTTTTGACAGATCAACAGCGAGGTGAGTATTTTGACAACGAAAAGTAAAAGGAAAACAAAATACAATTTCTGCGATTTAAAAAAATCAAAACAAAAGTCAAAATTAATAAAAACAAAGTTGTTAATAGTACTCCTGATTAACTGTTTCATCTATATTTTATAAACAATTTCATACAAAATGATCTGAAGTCAACTATTTCATCGATCTAAAACGTGCCTTCATCATATCCGAAGAAGTATTTCCCAACGTAACTTATTGGCTCTAGCTGATAGAGGATTCTTTCAGGATTTCTTTCCAGACACCGCTGGGTAAGTTGTATATTGTTTTGTATGTTTATAAAAACTACAAGAAATCGTAATGAATTACATTCTGTTCTTCTTAAAACGGTAGTCCGGAAATGACAAAACTTTTCACAAGTAAACAACAAACGATCTACGCCGGCTTTGATCCAGCTGCCGATAGTCTACACGTTGGCAATCTCCCGGTAATAATGGAACTTCTGCATTGCCACCGAGAAGGATACAATCCAATTGCGTTAGTTGGAGGAGCTACGGGTCTTATCGGTGATCCTAGTGGCAAAAAAAAAACAGAATGAAACCAAAAACACTCTATTACCAAGACCGGAATCTTTCGTACGTTTCACTCTCCAAAACCCGTTTGTTTACATTGTTGTATTTGTAATTTTGACAATTAATCCATGAATAGATGTGAGCACAAACAAAAAAAAAACGATGCCGTGGGCTAGCGGAATTTTGCACAGCAAAAACAAAATGGAGGGGTTAATAAGTTTTTTTCAGGTTTTTCTTTTTACTTTTTTTCGATGAAGAAGTCAGTTCTAAGCTTTAATTTTGCAGTCATTTTGTTAATAGCGAACCTATGTACCTTTTTGTCTTAAAAAAGGCATGTTCAACATCAGTTTATTATAATTAATTCACTAATTTACAGTAATCACTACGAAATTCTTTAAATTTCATAATAAACCTCGGATTTTTGTATCAAAGATGGGTTCGAAGAACCATCAAGTTAAGGGTGCGAGCGCAATTTTTGTATTGAATTCTAATACATTTTCGTTAACGAACGGCCCAAATATTTTATTTGCAAGTAATTAAAATCTGTATCAATTTAATTATCCAAGTATATTTATAGTTTGTTTTTAATGATTTAAGCTTGCAACTATTTTTCAATTCCATTATGATTAATAAATATTAAATTAAAAAAAAAAGAGTTATAATCGAAAAATATCTTATCCATAACATTCTTGATTGATGGAAGCATACATGTATTTGCTATCAAAAAAAAACTATGCATCAAAGGAACACCAATGTTTTAAAAAAGTAATCAGAACGTTTATAGCGAATCTGTTATAAATGCAGAGCAAATAAAATGCAAATTTTGACATATATCACAAAATAAAAACGTCTTAAAATCGTTCTGAATTCATGCACAACTAATTCAATAGAAAATGTAATCGTCATGAATGTTTATTGTTGACGTACAGAAGTTTTTTAGTGAATTCCCACAGTTTAACGAAAAATATAATTTTCATTCATTCCTTAAAAATGTTTAGTTACCAAAGTTCAAGTCTACTTATTATTGTTTGAAGGGTATGTTTAGTAAAAGTGCTGCTAAAAATGAAACAAATTAATGAGTTTTACGTACATGTTTTTCTTAATATAGTAAATACTTCCATAGATTACATTTTATAAATGCAGAACATAGAAGAAAATATATATACATAAACAATAGTTTTCAGGTATAAAGCAGAGGTTAGTGTAGAAAAATATTTTTGAGAAAGCCAATAATATTTTAGGTTTGTTCATTAAAGAAATTTCCGCTGAAATGGCTAAAGTTGGCAATGGAACTTCACAAGTATGCTTCTCGTAGCATTGTCTGTGCAAAAAAATACGGAGGCACCCGCCTATTGTTTCCACCTGAACTTCTAACGTCGCCAAAAAAAATGCTCTAACCAAACTACAGCTGAAAAAATTGTCTGTTTTGTTGTTTTACAAAGTATTGAGTTACACTTTTGTTCATTTGCAATAATTATACTTAACCAGTTGCAGCGCATGTTGCGTTCGCAAATAATTTAAGTAAACAAAATAAATAATAATAAACTAATAACTCATTAAATAATATGTATTTGGTCAATTTTATTTTATTTAATATACATTTACAACATTTATTTGGATTGAAATTAAAAAGCTATACAAATCTTCCAATTTAAGACCATGTCAGCACTTCAGATTCTGTTGGTTAGGATTGTTTAGTTTTTGAACGAGGCCATGAAACATTCAAAATGAAGCATTTTGATGGGCCTGATGGGCCACGCACACTTTCTCACATTTAGTCCTCAGTAGCTTGTAGGCAACCCGAAATGTCAGTCTGAGATTCCGGTCTTGGTAATGGAGTGTTTTTGAATGAAACCAACTAGGGTCGTCAGACAAATTAATTGCTATAGAAAAACAGCTTCATAGAATATTCAAGAATCATCAGGATCTACTTTGGGACACTAGTAAAAACAAAAGTGACCTATCTCCTATTAGGTAACTATAATAGAAACCTAATGCGCTTTAAAAACTCAATCGTTTTGATAATCTTTCTTTCAGAGTCGTCAACAATGCATCATGGTACGAAAATCTGAATGTAGTGGACTTTGTTGCCAATATGGGAAGACACTTTCGAATGGGATCAATGCTCTCAATATCGTCAGTCCAGTCGCGACTTGAGAGTGCAGCTGGAATGAGCTTTACCCGAATTCACATATCAAATTTTCCAAGCTTATGACTGGTTGCATTTGCTTCAGAAATACGACTGTCGTTTCCAAATGTTAGGCAGTGACCAAATGGGCAACTTAATGACTGGCCACGAACTCATCAGCAGAGTAGAAAAAAAGAAATCAGTATTTGGAATGACACTGCCACTTGTTACCAACGAAGAAGGATACACGTTCGGAAAATCTGCTGGCAATGGTATTTGGCTGGACGAAGAAAAACGTGGCCATTTTCTCTTTATCAGTTCTTTTTGAAAATGATAGATTCTGAAGTCGAGAAGCTTCTCAAGTTGTTTTTTTTTATCCCACTGAAAGAAATTGCATTTCTCATGGAAGAACACAAAAAATCACCAGAGAAGAGAAAAGCACAAACGATTCTAGCTGAAGATGTGACGCTTCTAGTCCATAGAGGTGATTTTTAATAAACAAATAAATCACTTCTTTTAGCTATTTAAGTTTTTCTCATTCCAGAGGCGGGTCTAAAACAAGCCGAAAAAGTCAAAGAGGCGCTCTATAAGGGCAATGTTGAAGGACTAGGTGAACTGAATTACAACGAAATCCGATAGATTTTTTCTGGAGCTTCCGTTCGTTGAGATTTTTCCAGAGCCTGGAATATCCATTCTTGATCTGGCACTAAAAGCCAAAGTGTTATGTTTTTGCTTGAGGTAATTTATTTTAAAATTAAAAATCTTCTTTCAGTTGATGCGATGAGAATCATCACAGCTGGAGGGTTCTATATCAATCAAAAGCGAACTCAAAACTTCTCCGAAGTTATTTTCAATGGCATTAATGTTCTTAGTAGTAGTAGTAGTAGTAGTAGTAGTAGTAGTAGTAGTAGTATAAATTTATTTAGTATGTTTTTTACTATTTACAATTACATAATAATAACTTATTTTTAAGAATAAATAAATTAAATATATTGCCTGTTTACATACATATATACATTATAAAGTTACAGCTCTACGAATGTGTTTAATTAACTCATTTTTATATCTTTTTAAATTCGTTTCAATTTTGATGTTACTTGGAAGTTCATTAAACATTTTTAAACCCTTATGAAATATCATATTTTTTGTTCTGGAGTCTATACATTTTGAATCTAAAGTTACAATTATTTCTCAAAGAATAAGGCTGGGCATCTTGTACATATTGTAAGTTAGATGTAAGATACTTTGGCATCATATTATATTTCATTTTAAAAACAAACATCAGAATAATGCACTGCTTCACAGATAGCCAGGTTCCTCGTCGCCTTCGTCTTCATTATCGAGCGATAAAGTTGAAGAAGCTTGAAACACCAAACAGAACAAGTCGCCCAGCAAACCTGCTTCATCTAGATAGAGCAGTGAAAGGAGTGGTGCTCAGATGCAGGCCGCAGTATCTCGCAATTAATACATTTTACCTGCCAGACGAAAATAACGAATTTAAAGGAACTCTAGTGTGAACAGTGATGGTTGAAGCCTAGATGATGATAGCAAAGGCTGTACTATTAACATGAGCCACGAAGACTTGAGATGAGTTTATTAAGAGGTAAACAAAATTAAAGAGAAGAGGAACAGGATAAAAATAAGAAGGAAAATGCTGAAAATTCCAATGGCTTTCGCCAGACGATTTTGAGAAAGACAACTACTATATGAAGGACAGAGCTACACCATCAGAAGTAAGTTTATTCAAAATCCAAAATTAATTTTAATTGATTAATATTCATTTAAAGGTTGTTCCAAAATATCCAAGACATCATAATTATCATGAACAAATCGGTCTAATTCCACCTCCAGAGCGCTTTTCCCGAGGATCAATACAAATCTACGATGATTTAGATCCTTATGGACATTTAAATTTATATTTATTATAAGTCCTTAGCTATAATACTGTATTCTTTTTAGTGATAAAGAATTATTTTAATCATCAAACATTTAGATTCCTTGGTGTGTTAATAATGTTTATTTTTTGTAAAATAAAATGGAATTAATAATATTACGTTTTTAAATTCTATTCGGCACTTAACCTTATAATTAGTGACATAATATACATATGAATCTTTTCGAGGTTATCACAATTCATGGAGTAGATTTTTTTCAAAAAAACTTGTGATTTTGCATTATTTTTCTTCAATATTCCGTTTGAAATTTTTCAAAAATTCAGGTAGAGTCAAATGGAGGCTTGAATCTTTTCATAACTAATGAAAAATTACGAAAATTAAGTGAAATACTAAAATGATTAAAGTTGTAGTTAAAAGGTAAAGATATGTATTGTTTTAACTCTGATGCAAGATGAAGATACTGGAATTTCTAACTAATGCTGTTGACGTGATGAACCAAAACATAAGAAGAATAAGGATTACAAACATTTTTTTTTCAATTTTGTTGTACTTAACATATGCCTCAATTAAAACAAGATACAATCTACTTAATAAATAATAATTGACCTGAGCAGATCAAGTTTAGTAAAACCAAAAAGAAGTGTTTTTCTTGGAAAAAAGTACATTCAATATTTTTTTTTTAATTATTTAAAAACTGAGATACATTTCAAAACCTATAATCTATAAATAACGGCATTCAATTTAAAAAAACAAAAATTATACTAAATTACAAACAATTTTGAAAAATTACAACTTCATTTAAAAACTAGCTAGCACCACGACGAATCTTGACTAATCATGGATGAGATTGTAAGCATATCGTTGAATCAAGTGAACGGCAGAGTAAAATCGACATCCAAGCTTCGTTTTGATTTCCTGCTGAAAAAAGACGTCTATTAGTGCTTTCAAGTTTTATGGTACATATATGTAAAACTTACATATTTTGAAGCAGTCTTGCCATCATGAGCCTTGATGTGTTATAATTATACCATTTCTGGAATAGGGCTCGTAAGTCAATACACTGATTAAAAATGTGTGGCTTCTTAAGTCGTTTGCGTTGACTTTCTTTTACGAGGCAAATTCCAAAATCCCAATCAAACATTTTCACCAGATGAAGGTTGCCGGCTCGCGACTCTTTGCGCAGCAACTCTTGGAACATCATTAGGGCAGTTTGTAGGTTCATTCCTGTGTCCATTCCAGTTAGTTCTAAGCAGAATGCACTTAGCTTCGGTGATACAATAGGCATTATGAATTCATGGAATTCAGCTTCTATTTTGTCAGTCCTTAAGTTTACAAAAATTGCAGAAAATTCTATAATAGTACATGCAAAAGTGATGATAGATTGTTTTTTATTCAATTTATTTTTTAAGAAAGCTTACCAAAGATTTCCGATTCCCGTCATTTATGAGGTTCTATATTGTCCCAACAAGTTGCTTCTAAACCGCCATTCGGTTCAGCTACCTCTTCTATGCCGTATGTGTCAGCCTCAGCGGCAGAAGTAGCCGCTGCTTCAGCCACCTAAGTGTCCCCGTAGTCCTTTATTGGCAGCGAGATAGTGAGACATTTGGCACTATAAGCCTGGATTTAGATCTAAAAGACGAAGGTTAAGCGAGTTGATCATGATATAAATGCTTCGATTCGCACTTACACAACTGGTCTCCGCTCGCTGTTGTACTTTGTGGAACCAGAAGATGTTGCTTTTGTTGCCACTGCAAAAGTCGTTTTTTTTAGCGGCTTGCATTATATTTCCTGGCAGCTGATGAATAGGTCGAGCATGTTGGAAGCCCTAAAGAATCATAATTTAAAATATTTGTTTAGATCACTCACAAGTTAATTAACTAACCTGAATTGCCTGCTTACTCTGCAGTTGCTGTTACTGCTGTTGAGTCGTTCCAGCACCAAACCTCAGCTGCTAGAAGGGCGTTAGCGGTCGGCTACACTGAATGTTAAAATGCCTACTGGCATCATTGACTTGGTGGTGTTGCTGCAGTTTGTTCCATTGAAAGCATTTCACTTTTGGTAGAGATGGTGACACCTTCACCGTCAACGCCTGCAGCAGCTACTGAGATGGAAGCAGATATCACCAAACATGATACAGCAGCAATTGAGTACTGGACAGAGAGATGTACCTTTAAGTCCACAATCCACAGAAATTGGTTAGAAAAGTGTTCTTGCGCTTCCAACAAAAATTAACACACAATGGCCAGCGTCTGTCGTTAAAAACGTTGATATTATTTTGTTAAGAGAAATATAATATAAAAAAACTTACCTGTAAATCAGCGCCTTATTTGCTTCGTCTTCCAAATTTCTTGAGGGAAGTTGCTTTTTGCCTTATGGTATGTAATAGACATCATCTAAAATGAAAACACAGGCTATACAAAAAATCGATCATTGTTACACCTCCTTCACTGCAATTTGACTTACTTTTTATTCAATGAAGTGAATTTGTATTTACTCTTTTCATTATAAAGGTTTTTGGTCTGAAAAATATCAAATTATATTAAATATCAAAACAATTAACAAAAACTAACTCTTCAAATCCGAAATCCATTGTTTTGTTTTGAAAAATTGATTGTCATTTTTGACAGGTCACAAAAATTCCATAAGTTTCTATTTTAGCCCAATCCTTCATTTTGTTTTCTTTTTCCCCACTCACATGTATTCACCGATAGCGAATTTGACAGAGTTCACCTCAAATTTGAGAGAGTTCACCTCGAATAAAATTTGAGGGTGTTTCAGGTAGGACGGGTACCAGTCGGGACTCTAGATAATATATTTCCTCTATGATTTAGGGTATCCTCAGGTATCCTGTTTGAGCTAATTTTTGGTTTTCTCATAGAGAAATATATCTACCGAGAGAACCGACTTATGGGGTTTGCTCTCTTTCGACCTACAAGCTCTACGACTGAGCACATTTCGCCCATTAGCATAAGCATGTGTTATTTGTCCCGTGCATTTCTTATGGAAAAATCCAGTTGTTGTAATGGGCTTTTGGTCTCAGTATGCACAGTTAAGGGGAAAACAATGTGAGGTGAACTCAGCCGTTCAAAAAAGAGATCCGTTGAATTCAAAAATTGAAAAATTATTGCAAAATTTGAGAAAAATGAATAGTTCAACTTCTTTTCAGTGAAAACTGTGCTAAAAATAATATTTGCTAGCTTTGGGCATGCAAATTCTGTGATTTTTATCAAAAGTTTCGCTAAAAACAGAAAAAATCATACAGAAAGTATAGGCGCACCCTAGAACTGCAATGCGAACGTGGCCCAATACGAGTTGGTTCCCAGTTATGACAGATTTACAACGAGGTGAGTATTTTGACAGCGAAAATCAAATCAAAACAAAAACAATTTATTGAACATTAATTTTTCTTTTAAAATATAATTTATGCAGAGTTTCATTTTGAGAAGCATGAAAGATTGCTTCTAACCACTAGATTTCAAGAACTCGAAATCTAGATCGGTTAAATCGGCTGCACTATTAAGTAAGCCACATCAATGAAATCCGGATCGAAATAGTTGGAATCGGCAAGTCCCATTCGGGTTGAGCATACGATACGAGCAGTATCGCGGTCGTCGCGCGTAAGTTCCCGTTCATCAAGTCATCATCCAATTCGAACTCAATTTCTTCATCGTCTTCGTCGTCATCATCAAGCGATAAAGTTGAACTCTAGTGTGTCCAGTGCTGGGGGAAGCCTAGATGATAACCCCGAATACGGTGCTATTAACATGAGCCACGAAGACCTGAGTGATATTAGACATTTTAGGGACCACTAAAATGTCTATTGAAGATCTCTATCAAATACAAATTAACCCGAACGGTAACTAGAAATAAAAGAAGAGGAACGTTAGGAGCGAGTAACTGAAGAAACTACATACATAGCAGCCACGAAGACGAAGATGATGATGACGAAGACGACGAGGATGCAGGTGAAATTGTTGCAAAATGTAAGAAATATGACGAGATTTTGAAGCCGAAGCAGGGGTATACCTTGAACAGAACAAAATCAATCTCGAAGATGCCAAGAAGAAGGAGGAGAAATGCTAACAAGTCCGATTTTGAAAAAGACAACTACTGTATCAAGAACACCACCAGAAGTACGTAAATTTAAGATCCAAAACGAATTTTAATTGATTAAATTATTAATTTAAAGGTTGTTCCACAATATCCAATATCAAAAACAAAAGAATTATCATATTAATATCATTTAATTTGTAATCATAACAAAACCCGTTTGTCCTCATGGTATAAAGAATACAAGGTATGCTGTATATGAGATGATAGGTCGCCATCTTGTATTCGTGTGACGTCATTGCGAGTGACAGCCAGTTTTGTGCGGTTTTTATTTCTTAATGTTTTGGTTGATTTCATTTGCAAAAGTAAATAGACAGTGTTCCCTTGAAAAATATAAATAACTGTAACTTCTTTTTAAATAAACAAACTATTTACATAAATGTAAATATGCCAAATTACTGTTGTATGAAAAATTGCAAAAATTTATTCAAACAACAAAAAATGTGAAAACCTGAGATTTTTTTGCTTCCCAAAAGATCCAAATCTGAGTTTGGCTTGGGTTAAAGCTTGTGGAAAAAAAAATTTTAATACCAGCTTTGCACGAATATGCTCGTTGCATTTTAAAGAAGACGATTATTGTCTTAAAGATAAGCTTATGAATGTGCCATTGCCTAAATCAAAACTTGATCCGAAAGCCGTACCAACCAGAAACATACCTGAAAGTTGCGGTGACAATGCGCTTGCTTTATAAAGGACTCTTAGGGCGGACAAAAGGAACACCCGAAGAACTGTGGCAAGTTGCCTCCAACATTATGAAGAAAAAGAAAATGTTTCACCCAATATGCAAGAACAAATGCAGCATGTTGTCGAGATGGTAAATTCAATTTCAACTCAAACAGAGTAGGTTCATTTTTATATTAAAATATTAAAAAGCATTGTGTTAAATCAAAATTGTTTTATATACAGAGTTGATATGGAGTGTAGCAGAGAGCTTCAAATAATCAAGTTGGAAAAACAGTTGCAGCTTTGCCAAAAAGAAAAAAAACAGTTGGAAGAAGATAACTGCAAGCTCCGCAAAATTGTTGCTCTTGAAAACATATTTATTTAAATCAATAGCAATAAGATACATGTGATAAGTGATTACTTAAAGTTTCACTTAACAAACTGTGATGATGTAAATTTACCTGAAAAAATTAAACTTTTGTTCTTTAGATGTAGACTTTATTTTAGAATAAAGTTTTTAAATAATACTAATAACGAAAAAAAGAAACAAACGTAGGTACAAAAAAAAATAAAAACTATTACTTAAAAGAGAAATACCTAGTTTATCTTCTTATTTCAAAGTTTTACATATGTATATAGAAATTGAAAACCAAACTCAATTCACCCACTAAATATTTATAAGAAAATGGGATTTCTATAGTTTCGATTTCCTCTTTTCCTTTCCTATATCCACATATTCTTCAAGTTTCCGGTGTGGCTACAATTCCAATATCTGTTGACTTGGTTACCTTGTTCAAGGGCATTCTTGGTTGTAAATTCTACAAAACAAACAAAATTGGTTTAAATAGAATTTCATTATTTAATTTAATTATTAATTATACCTTGATCAAATTTATCAAAAAACCACAAGATAATTTCAATTCAAGCAATTGGAATCCTGAGAATTTTTCTTCAATAATCGTTCGCACTTTTTCTTCATGAAATGTTTGGCCATCTCAAACTATAGATAATTAAACATTAATCAATTGTAACAATATGTTTAACCATATTATGAACCACCTATCGTAATAACTCTTCTTCAAGCTAAATATATACAATAGGCCAGGGATTAACTAAGCACTTAAGAATCACTAAGGACCTTTTTAACACTATCAATTTGAGGTGATGCTGGTCTTTGCAGAACATACAATAATATAAATGAAATAAATTATGAATGTTTCAATTCTCAATAACAAATAAATTATTGTTTAGTTTTTTTTTTGATCTGCCGATTGAGAACCAAAGAATATCAAAGAACATCATAAATAAGAAAATTCACTCGCAATGACGTCACGATTCAGTCGACCAGAACTGTCAAGCATACCTTGTATTCTTTATACCATGGTTTGTCCTACACTTTTTGTTTTCAACCTAATCAAAAAAAATAACACGAAGAGAAAGCACTGTGTTACAAGTTGTTCCGGTTAAGGTGAGAGATTGTATTTTTTAAAATTATCTCAAGTATAACTTATCTTCAGGATCTTCAAAATCTAGTGGTCTTGGTTGGGATACATCATCATCCTCATCTCGTCACAGTCAATAGGAACTACTCCAATGAAACGCATGCGCACAGCTGATAAAATAACTAATAAAATAAAAGTTAAGCAGTGAAAAATAGTGAGCATATTTTAATAGTTCCTTAAATTAAAGACACATCTAAATAATGTTCTTTCAGTGGAAACTGTTACAAGGCAATAAACAATTTTGATTCAAATCAAAAAAACAAGCTACGGTTAGAGCATTAACATCACCTACGATTTGAAACTCATCAGATAAACCAGAAGGCAAAGACATAAAGAAGAAGAGAATCGAAGAGTTACTTAAGCAGCTAAGAGCAGTCGAAGACGCCACTGCCAAAACAAGATCCAAATTGACCGGAAAGACTTAAGTAGATAGCACACACAAACAATATATCAATTTTCCAAGAATATTTCGTTTTATAATCAACAACAGTGACACAGCGTTACCGGGAACACCCCAAACCGATCAACTGTGTTCGTCCAAATCATATTGCTGCTGTTAATGCTTTGTTGCAGCTTAACTTTGGGCTTAGAAGTAAGTAAGTTGACTATTATGATTTTCTAGTTGTTAATTTGTTTTATGTTTTCTTTTGTTCATAGTGTCCGAATGCCTGGTGGGGTTACAAAAAAGCATACATATCGATTTGGAATCGATTCGTTTAAAATGTAAAATGTCTCCTTTTTGATGAGTATATGAATAAAAACAATTTGTTTAGATATCTACATTAAAATTCACATTAGTTAAAAGTCCTTAACAATAATATTGTATTCTTTTTTTTTTGATAAAGAATTATTTAAATCATTAAACATGTAGACTTCTTGATTTGTTAATCATGATTATTTGTTTTTAAAATAAAGTGGAATTAATAAAAATATGTTTTTAAATTCTATTCGGCACCCAACCTTATAATAGATTTTCAAAGCTATCTAAATTCCTGAAATAGCTTCTTTTCAAAAAAAAAAAATTGTGATGTTTTTTCAAACCTACAATATCTTATCCTCAACATTCCGTTTAAATTTGTTTCGTACTTTTTATTACGAATTTGTAGTCTTAGGTTAAAACATCAAGTTCGTGTAGTATATTAAAAATATACAAAAATAATGTTGAAAAACAGTTCTGTAGCTGAAATCGAAGTTCGTATTCGCAATCCTAATCAGCATCAAAAATTAACTCTTAAACGAACTATTTAAAACCATAAAAGAATTATAATCAAGGTTTAATTTAGGTTCAGTCAAATGAAGACTCATAAGTCTGTTGACCACATGAAATCGCGAAAGAATACACACGAACGTGATTAACCAAAACATAAGAAGAATAAGGATTACAAATATTATGTTTTTAATGCCTCAATAAAGAAAAATATACTTTATACAGCTTATTCGTTTTTTTTTTATTATTTGCCAAAAAATCAATACAACTAAGAAGTTATAATTCACTAATTTAATATTTGACTTGGCAATCACAAAACCAACAGCCGCAACAACCGATTAGAAAACCCAATCAGCAGCCATCGCACTCTTCTTCTTCGTTGTCGTCTCAGCAGCTCGTAACGAAATCACAAGTTAAAATAAGCAATAATCATATAAACAACAACAAGAGCAACAATAATAACTGGCAAAACTCCACAAGTAGAATCATCAACATCCACGTGGGGTTTCTTTGGATTATTTCAGCGAAATTCTCCACCAAACATTTCAACGCCTCCTGCTGCTTCCCAATTTGCTTTAACAGCAAACAACAACAACAATAACAACACCATCAGTTCTGCAGCTTCGACTCGCAAGGCCAAGAGAAGAGAAAACAAAAAAGCCCACCGTTAAAAAAATAAAAATAATTAACTAAATAAAATTATTATATTAATGCCCCATTTCATAAAGAAACACTAAAAGCACTTTTATCTAAAAGCTTTTTAAATTTTATCAGGCCTTTAAATTTTGTCAGTTTCACCAAGCTTAAAATGGGAAATTTTAGGGATATTTTTGTTAAAATAGAGTCCTCTTCACAACCCTGTAAAAATAAAACTCCTTTTTTCTTTCTATTAACCGAATTGTGTGAGAAAAAAAGAGAAAGCATTATATGTTGAAATAAATGACAAGAATCGCAAAATACAACAGTATAAACTACTTCAAAATCAAAAACAAACCGTTTCAGTAATAGTGTCGTTCAAAAATAAAATATGACAACGAATTTAAAAAAAAGAGAACGAGGAAGAAATTATACCGAGGCTGAAAAAAATGGGTTGATAGATATTGTTGCCCAATTTAAGAACACAATAGAAAATAAAGCCACAGATGGGGTGACTGTGGATTAAAAAAACAAAACTTGGCAGGAGATTACAAATATCTTTAACTCCACAGTAGCAACCTCGGGCGAAAGGAGTTTTGTGCAGTTAAGAAGCACATATGAGTCCTTGAAGCATAAGACGAAGAAAAAAATGTCCACTCATAAGGTAAGAACCAAAAGAATTTCAACACTCAAAACTTGAGTCAAGGAAAAATTTGTTTTTCTTTCAAAAACATAAAGTCATTTGAGCAACAGTTAAATTAACGTTTCTCAAAGGTGAATGCATTTGAATCCAAGTTTTCTGTGCTATGATTTATAAATAGTACATAATTATATACCAACATATGTACCTACCTAACTTGTTTGATGATATTTTGTTTTCTACAGACCGAAGTCTATAAAACTGGTGGTGGACCATCAACTTCAGCCCTGAGTTGCCTGGAGGAAAAAATCGCTGGAATGGGGGGATTGCAGTTCACACCCGAAGACAACGTATACGATTCCAATGCGGACTTTAACAGCAAAGTAGAAAGCGATTCCGTTGATGTACTTCCGGAGTACTTGGAAGAATTCAAAATACCTACTCCGTCGAACGACATTAGTGAAATCATTGCGTTATCGCCACCTGCTCCATCAACTTCAAAGAACTTCGTGCAAAAAGCAAGAGCGAAAGGAAGAATGACCAAAAGGGTTGGAACCAATCTTCACAAATGTGATGAAATTTGCTCCCTTAAGAAAAAAAAATTGGAGAAGGAGCTAGAGATCCTTGAAGTAGAGCTAAAAATCAAGGAGATCGAGCTTCAACTTAAAGAAAAAGAGCTATACAAACAAGCTCACCAATAGTTCTATATGTACATATATCCAAAAATAAAGATACCTATTTATATATTGCGTTAATCTCAACAGTTTTTTTATTTTTTATAAAGAAAAGAACCAATATTACATACGAAACGTGTTCAAATACGTTTAGCCGTTGAAAAATGTATCTACTAGTTGGTTCCGTGCTGCAGTATTGTTTTCGTTTGCGATTTGTAATTCAAAGTTTGTAGAAGCTGGTACTAATACTTCTGCATCATTTGAAGGCTCTTCGTCTCCAATTTCAATACAGATATTATGCAAAACTGCTGTTGCAACAATGACTGCCATTATTGTTTTTATTTCTATGCGCATACCGATAGAAAGGCAAGGAAAACGCCTTTTCCAAACCCCAAAAGCTCTTTCAATTACATTTCTAGTTTTATTTGAGATTTGTTGTAGGCAATCTGAGCTGAAGTATTAGGATTTAGTATTGGGGTCAATAAATAATTTCTACACGGATAGCCACCATCACCAAGTAGATAACAATTTGGAAATTCATTGTTTTCAAATCTAGCATGGAGAAGTGAATCGTCAAAAATATTAGCATCATGCCCACTTCCTGGCCACCGTGCCACAACACCAATGAATTTCAAATTACTGTCACATACGCATTGAGTATTAATTGAAAACCATCCTTTTCTGTTCCTATAAACTTCTGCTTCCGCTCCACCCGGTGACTGCATTCTGATGTGTGTGCAATCGATTGCACCAATAACTTTCGGAAATCTAGCCAAGCCGTAGAATTTGTTTTGAACGTTCATCATATCATGACGATCAGTAGGAAGTGTAATAAATTGCGGTCTCATTAATGCTATATGGTGGGTTACTTTTCGTACGATGCGACAAACAGTTGATTTTGAGATATTAAACATATCTCCGACGCAGATTTGGAAAGATCCTGTGGCATAAAATCTTAAAGTAATAAGCACTTGATTTAATGCAATGACGGGTTTAGATTAGATTAGATTTTATTTCTTTAAATCAATATACAATTGTTTGTTTTTTTAACATATAAAAATAAAAATAAAATAAAATAAAATAAAATAAAATAATAGGCTATGGTGTTACCGTCTGCCTGATTGGCTATTTAAACTGAAGTGTTTATGTGATTTTTTTTAATAATATAAATCAGAGGTATTTTTCGGGGTATAATTAATATAACTAAAAACAATATAAATATATAAAAACAAACATTTTGAGGTGAAACTATAGTTTTACATTTTAATATTGAAACTAAATGAATGTTTAAAGATAATTTGACCTTTGAGCGGAAAAGAAAGTAAGGTACATATATAAAATTAATAGGACTTTTAGTTTAGTCAAAACAAAGATAAGATACATACGTATTATTAAGTCTACATGGGCTTTGAGTTTAGCGAAAACGGAATAAGAAAATAAGAAATTATAGAAAATAAGTAGGACTTTTAGTTTAGTCAAAACAAAGTTGAGATACATATATAGGTATAATTATACATGTTAATAGAATTTAACAATTTAAAATCTCAATACAATTATACGTCTTGGCTTTTAGTTTAGCTAAAACAAAAAAGAAAACATTTTCATAAGTGTGATAAATCATAACTTTGAAACATGACATACTATTGTAATAATTTACTTATTTTTAGATTTAAATGTATTCCGACATTATCAGGTTTCTATATTCTGAAGCTGCTTCGAGGTAATGGTATAAGTTAAGCCAGTTTTCACCGTTTAATACGTTTTTTGTTTGTTCCAATGACAAAGTTGTTTTTCCAAGACATCGGATTCTAATTTCTTTATAGACAGGGCAAATTGATAAAAAGTGAAAGCAATCTTCTTTTGAATTAAGGTTACATAGAGTACACCGTGTATCTGAGGAATTTCTGTAAGGTGATCCATTCAAATTTAGTGTTTCACTTCTAGCTCTGCAAATAAAGGATATCGCACGCACGCTATATTTGTCATTGAAATAATTTTCTACGAAGTCATGGGTAAGTTCTGAGTACAGTAGTCTATTGGTTGATGCGATTGATCTTTGTAAACTATCATTACGTTGAAATATGTCTATCTCTTCTAACAATCTATAAAGTTGACTTTTTAATAGATCAAGATTATCACATTGAATTGTAAGCTCTACACCACATACTTGCGCCCAAGTACGCCATTCCTTTATCCATTCTACTTGCTTTCGAAAAATGTATCTAGCAAGCCTATTTGGTATTCTTTTAGGTGTGTAAGTGAGAATTTTTAAGATGTAGTCGAAATGAAGTTTTAGTGTATGCACGAAAAGAGTTGGAAGTCAGGTTTCAAGGTTAAGGACGTAGTTTGGTGTGTTTGACGGCAGATAAAATAGTTTTTTTAGAAAAAAGCGTTGCAGTTTTTCAACTTCTTCGTATGCAATATACCCCCATGTCTGACAGCTGTAGCACATGAACTGAACGCATAATAGCTTCGAATACTTTATATTTAGCTGAAGATGGGATTTCAGCACGGGATATAACTTTTTTCCAAGAAACGTTGATCATTGTTTTTGCTGATACCAATTTTTTCTCTAGGTGTGATGACATATTCATATTAAAGTGAAAAAGAATGCCAAGATATTTATATTCATTAACTATTTCGATTATTTGACCATCAAAATGCCATTTTTCAGTTTTTTCAAGCTTCGTTTGCCTGTTTTTCACAATCATTATTTTTGATTTTTCGAGGTTAACAGTTAAATTCCATGTCTTACAAAATTCTGAGAGTCTGTTAATCATGAGTTGTAAGCTTTGAGGGGATTCTGCCATCAGAAGTATGTCGTCAGCATACAGGAGAATTTTTATGACTAGGTCATCTATTTGCACACCAGCTGGTAGTTGCATAGAAATGTCATCTATGAAGATTGCGAACAATACTGCGCTTAACAGACATCCTTGTTTAACTCCAGATTTTGTCTCGAACCAATCGGACGTACTCTTTCCATTCCACACACATTGACGCGTGTTTTTGTACATATTTCTTAAAATTCGAATAAGCTTAGTTGACAAACCTTTTTGAGACAGCTTGTAAAACAATGCATTACGATCTATCGAATCGAAAGCCGACTTGAAATCAACGAAAAATATGTACAATTTTCTTTTTTGTCTCAAGAAGTATTGTGAAATTGACGTTAATGTAAAAATATTGTCTATGGTTGAGTATCCCTTCCGAAAACCTGATTGGAACTCACTAAGTATCTCTTTTTGATCTAGCCATGCATTTATGCGTTCTAACAGAATAGATGTAAAAAATTTAACTACTGAATTCATAAAAGATATGCCTCTGTAATTACAAGGCAAGTTTGCATCACCTTTTTTGAAAATAGGATAGACAATGGAATCCCTGAAGCTTTGAGGTACATCTCCCGAATTGTAGATATAATTGAATATCTCCAACATTTTCGATTGAAATTCATGAGGAGCATTTTTATAAAATTCGTTTGGAATTCTATCAGGGCCTGGTGCCTTATTATTTGCTGCTTTGAATAAAGCAGTTTGCAATTCGATCATTGATATCTCTCGATCCAAGAAATCATTACAAATAAATGGCTCTGCATACAAAAAGCTACTCGGTTCTACCTGAGGATTCAGGAGGAGTTTAAAATAATTTGCAAGATCTTTAACATTAAGTCTTATCCCACAAATCATGCTTTGACCTTTTAGTTGGTTGATTTTACACCAAAAATTTCTACCGTTGCATGCAGTTGAGAGTCCTGCTGCTATTGACCGGAAAAATTGTTCTTTTTTTAATTTACATATTTGTTTGTAGTTTTTATTGGCCACAATGTACTTTCTGGTAAGTGTTTCATTTAAATTAGGTGAAGAATTTATTTCCCTTAGCAGTGTAAATGATAAGTTTCTGGCTGTGCTACATTCATTATCAAACCATCGCTGTTTGTAGTTAAGTTTTTTTTTTGAATTTTGCTTATTAGGGTTTGCTTTTATAATACAGCCGTTTAAAAAAGATATTTTCCCTTCAGCATTCGATGGGTTTGAAGTAGAAGGATACAAATTTTGTATTATTTTATTTTGGTATATTTCTATTCTACTTTCCTTCCATATTAATTTTGGCGGTAAGTTAAATGTATAAATGTCTTGATCTTCTACGGCGTCGATCAAAAACGAAACAACTAGTGGCATATGATCCGAAAATGTTTGTGAGTCAACTTTGAACGATTGAATAAGCTTTCTCCAACCTGGCGATACTGCACAATAGTCTACAACTGATTTACCTGGGCCCCCTATAAATGTGAATGCGCCTTGATTATCCTGTTTACTGCATCCGTTAAGGATAAAAAGGTCATTGATTTGACACATTTCCAAGAAAATGCGTCCACTCTTATTAGTAACTCTGTCCATAGAGCATCTTTTTTGTAAAATAGTCGATTCGGTCGTTAGTGGTTCTGTAAGTACTGTTTTTATTTGTGTCGTCCCTGTGCGAGCGTTCATATCCCCTATTAGCATTATATTTTCAAAATTAGTAGTGTTCAGTAATTCATTTACTTCTTCGAAGTTGTTATTCCAATTGTTACAGTTAATATATACTGGGAAAATGTGATAACTGATATTACAATAATTTATTTTGACATAAACAAGTTCGTTAAGTTCTATATAACTGGCTTTTATGTTGGATTCTTTAAAGCCGAACAGAAAGCCCCCACTGGCTCTACCGAAATTAGCCGAACGAGTAGCAGAGCCCCAGTGTAACCTAAATTCGCTAAAATATTTGCTATAATTATCAAATGTTTCGCGTATAACAAATGTTTCGAAAAGAAAAAATATGTCATGTTTCTTGACAAATTCAAAAAAGTCTGAAAATAACAATTTATTGCCTAGCCCCGAAATGACGGGTTTATTTCGCTTAGTTTTATGCTCCAAATGATGACCAAACAAACTCAACAACTGATCCACAGATGCTTTGGAAAGTCGAAACCTAATTTTGAAGTCAATATCATCATAGTCTGAAAATGGATTCTTGTGAACGCGGAATACTCTTGAACGGCGAATAACTATATATTCTTCTTCTTCGTCAGATGAAGATGACCAATCTAATATTCTAATTAAAAATTTAAATCATAAAAATGATATTATAAATAGTAATTAATTGAATTTGTTTACCTATTCATTCTGTATCTCCAAATATTGAGAATAAAAATCTTACAAAACAAAACATCAGCCGTCAATCTGTCATATTCATTTTTTAATGACACTTTTAAAATTTAGTGAGCCGAAAATGGGCATTTAGTTTTAAAAGGTGTTTAAAAGCTTGTTTACTTTAAAAACGCTTGGTGAAACCAAAATATCCCATTTTACAGTTTAAAATCCTGATAAATGTTTAAAAGTTGTTTATGAAATTGGGCATAACACTGAATTAAGTTTGAAATGAGAAACGGTTTGCTCGTGTTGTGATGTATGCTCTCCTCCATCCACGTATACAAATAATCGGCTGCTAATTCTAATTCTTATTGGTTCACTTTTTTTTAAACAAACAATATTAGCCTTAAATTAGAAAAACAAAAGAATATATTTAACAATAATTGAAAATCTTTTAAAAAATTTCCATTTCTTGTTATTATTAAACTGTAAACTTTTTTTTATTAAAAAAAATATATGTATGTACGTACATATGTATATAAATTTTTTGTAAAACAAAAGAATATCCATTGAAAGGAACAAAAATGAAAATGACACAATTTAGGAAAACCAAAAATAAGTGTTTTTCTTGGGTATATTTAATACTTTTTTAATTACTCAAAAACTAAGATACATTTAAACATCTAATTTTCTGTTTTTTTTTTTATTCCAAATAAATAATAGCATTGAATTTTTAAAACAAAAATTATACTAAATTACATACAATTTTGAAAAAAAATTACAAATTTATTTAAAAACTAGCTGCGCCACATCAAAAGTAGATTATCAATGGATGAGATTCCAAGCATGTCGTCGGATCAAATTGTATGACTTGTTGCAATACCACTTCGTTTTGTTTGGTTGTTAAAAAAAACATTAATTAGTGCTTTCAAAGTTTGTGGTTTATGTAAAACTTACTTTGAAGTAGTCTCGCCATCATGAACCTTCTGGTTAACGAACGCACAATGAAATGGATTATGTAGATTATAATTGTACCATTCCCAGAATAGGGCTCGTAAGTCGATCCATAGATTGAAAAATTGTGGCTTATTAAGTCGTTTGCAATATGCATAACGAATTCAGGGAATTCGTCTATATTGCCAGTTCTTAAGGTTACCAAAACTGCAGGGAATTCTAAAATAGTGCATACAAAAATGATGAAATTATTTTTTGAATTTCCATTCGGAAGACTTACCAATGATTTACGACTCCCGTCATTTAGGAGGTGCTTTATTATCTCAGCAGGTTGCTGAAAAATCGACATTCGGTTCAGCTACCTCATATACATATGTCAGCCAGCTAAGTATCCCTGTCGTCCTTCAATGGCAACAAGATAGTGGAACATTTGTTGCTACAAGCTTGGATTTACATCTAGAAGATTAAGCGAGTTGACCACGATATGAAAGCTTCGATTCGTACTTACACAACTGATCTCCGCGCCCTGTTGCGTCGTTAATTTGAGCGGCTTGCATTATATTTCTTGGCAGCTGATGAATAGGTCGAGTTGGCAGTTTCTGTTACTGCTGTTAAATCGTTCTAACACCAACACTGAGCTGCTGGGAGGAGAGCGTTAGCGGTCGACTATTGAATGGCAAAACTTCAACTTGCATCCTTGACTTGGTGGTATTGTTGCTGCTGGTTTTGTTGCATTGAATGCATTTGACTATTGAAAGAGATGGTGACACCTCCACCGCATGATACAACTAATAAAGATAGCGCATTGCGCATGTAAGGTTTTGGTTGTCAAACTATTGTGACGTCACGAACACTCAATCAAATGAAGAGAGCTAGTATAATTGGCACAATTTCAATCTATTTTTTGTTGTGAATGTTAACGGAAATGAATTTTAAAATTTTTTAAATCAATAAAGTTATTTAAAATGGTATTGTTCATAATTTATACAAAAAAAAAACATTTATTAATAAACATGGGTGTTTGTTCTGTTTTTGACTGCAACAACAACGAAAGAAATAAGATAACGAAAGATTCCAGCTTTCATAAATTTCCATAAGGAAATTTAAATCTATGGAAGCAGTGGGTCTTGTTAGCGTTGCGTTGTCGCGAGCTGTTAGCCTTGGATACTTCGAAGACGAAAGTTGAGAAGAATGCTATCAACTGTTCAAATATGTAAGTCTCTAAACAGTAATGTATCGCACAGTATTTCAGTTTAATTTTTTTTGCAGACAAATGATTGGTTCGACGTCATGAATGTCAGGTCTCCCTACAGTGATTCACGTGAAAGAGTCCACGCATACGGACTACATTTGGAAACCCAATATGATATGATTTTAAATATGCGGGTAGTTGGCAAAAAATGTTTGCTACCATTTCAAAAAGGTAAACTACAAAACTATTTCAAATAAACACTATTGAATATATTATATTGAAGGCATCGTGCAATCTAATAACTATTAGAACGGCTATTCCAGGAAGTCCAATTTATAAATAAGAAGAAAATTTAATTCGACAAAAATTAAATAAGATGTTTATTGTACAAGAAAATATGATCAAAAAAATAAACTGAAAAATATCGAACTTCAATATTGTTCGATATTAAACCAATAAATATTAATATCAAGTGTTTTTATAGTAAAGTATATATATACAAATAGTTCATTATATAATACTAACAATAACGCCCTGCAATTATTGCACAAGGATGTATTGGAACGTTTTGGCGTTAAGTTCATAATGACATACCGATTGAACCAAGGCGTCCCTGAAAACTTCTTCGGTGTCATAAGAGCTAAAGGTGGTCTTTATGATCAACCAGAAGGCCAAGAGTTTAAGTACAGGATGAGGTCATACATCCTTGGGCACACTGAAGGTGCACTTTCTGACAACGGAAATGTTGGTGTGGATAATACACCAGACTTATGTTTGGAAGAAATTTCTTTGACAGGTTTTATCTCACAATTTTATAATCGATTCATCTTAACAATATTCGCTTTTTCAGGAAGGATTTTTGTCATTGTCAAAGTCGACAATAGCATGCCTATTGCTTCTGAGCCAGAAGAAAATCTCCCATTTTCTTACGATATGGTTTGAAAAACTTGGCTGGCTACATTTGCCATCGTTTTCAAAAACACCATACCAAACCTGGAACAAATTGAACCAGACGAAAGCTCTTGGGTCAATCATTTGGACGAAGGAGGCTTGTCTAAAGCAAATCCCACAATGATGGCTCATTTCGCTGCATTAGAAAATGTTTTTAATGCAGTAAATGGAGAAGGTGAAGGCATTTACATCTGTCCAAACTATGTACATCCAGCATTTACTTGAAGTTGCCGAGAAAGCAAAGATCAAATGCGATGAGAAGATTATGAAGCTTTTTTTTCGTTGTCGTATGCACTTCCGAATGCGGAAACTGAATAGACAAATCACTGAAAACAAACTGTCCAGAAAAAGAAAATACAAAAAAATTATTAATTAAATAAAAGGTTGAAAAACCACTGATTCAAAAAGACCATCATATCTTTTATTTAACCATTTATTACTAATTAAACAATCTTCCAGGTAATTCTATGAAGAAAAATGCATCCGAATGAAAAAGAAAAAAAAAATACACCAAATTCTTAATTCACTTCCATTTTTTATTAATTTCTTTCACTCAAACACACAAATATTCTTTAACTTACGAAGAAACACAAATATTAACTATTTAAAACCATTTACCTAAATGAAAAATATTAGAAATATTAACATTTTATTATAATAACAAAATATCTTAACAAATTAGTGCCAATTGTTTTGTTTTGATTTCACATACTGAATAATAAACGTCAAACTCGTTGAGTGTTCGTGACGTAGATGTGCAGAACGAAACAAAAATAGAAACGCGAATGCGCTATCTGTTTTAGTTGTAGCATGCCTCCACCGTCAGCCGTTGAGAGGTACATACATATAAACACAATGGGCAGTATCTGTCGTTAAAAACATTGATATTATTTTGTTAAGAGAAATATCGGGTGATTTTTTAAGAGCTTGAGAACTTTTTTAAAAAAAAAAACGCATAAAATTTGCAAAATCTCATCGATTCTTTATTTGAAACGTTAGATTGGTCCATGACATTTACTTTTTGAAGATAATTTCATTTAAATGTTGACCGCGGCTGCGTTTTAGGTGGTCCAATCGGAAAGTCCAATTTTGGGTAACTTTTTCGAGCATTTCGGCCGGAATAGCCCGAATTTCTTCGGAAATGTTGTCTTCCAAAGCTGGAATAGTTGCTGGCTTATTTGTGTAGACTTAAGACTTGACGTAGCCCCACAAAAAATAGTCTAAAGGCGTCAAATCGCATGATCTTGGTGGCCAACTTACCGGTCCATTCCTTGAGATGAATTGTTCTCCGAAGTTTTCCCTCAAAATGGCCATAGAATCGCGAGCTGTGTGGCATGTAGCGCCATCTTGTTGAAACCACATGTCAACCAAGTTCAGTTCTTCCATTTTTGGCAACAAAAAGTTTGTTAGCATTGAACGATAGCGATCGCCATTCACCGTAACGTTGCGTCCAACAGCATCTTTGAAAAAATACGGTCAAATGATTCCACCAGCGTACAAACCACACCAAACAGTGCATTTTTCGGGATGCATGGGCAGTTCTTGAACGGCTTCTGGTTGCTCTTCACTCCAAATGCGGCAATTTTGCTTATTTACGTAGCCATTCAACCAGAAATGAGCCTCATCGCTCATCGGACGTAAAGCGCGAAACACATTTCGAACCGAACACTGATTTTGGTAATAAAATTCAATGATTTGCAAGCGTTGCTCGTTAGCAAGTCTATTCATGATGAAATGTCAAAGCATACTGAGCATCTTTCTCTTTGACACCATGTCTGAAATCCCGCGTGATCTGTCAAATACTAATGCATGAAAATCCTAACCTCAAAAAAATCACCCGATATAAGGAAAAGCAAAATATGTTTTTAATATAAATAAATATCGTAAAAAAAAAAAAAAAAAAAAACAAATGTGTCTTTTAATGAAACTCCTCTAAAATTCTCTTGCATTGTACATAATTCTAACCAGCACAACCAACAGAGGTAAGTATTTTGAAATGCTAGTTCTTATTTGATCTTAAGCATATGAACATCCTATTAAGAATATGTTTATCCAATGCATACACAATTTTTATATTTCATGGCGTGTAGGTACTAAAATTGTGCAATCCAAAAAATCCAACTATGAAAGTATATCCTACAATCAATTTATCACTGAAAATCCAATCCCACAACTAATGTTGAAATGAAAAAAAATATATATGGTGCTAGAAATCCAACCACTGATAATTATTCCCCAATTAGAATCAAACTGTTGGAAATGCATCCCAATATTTTTGCGTTCCGAACGTGAATTTTACGTTTTTGCGTTTTAACGTGAACGTGAATTTTACGTTTTTGCGTTTTAACGTGAACGTGAATTTTACGTTTTTTTGCGTTTTAACGTGAACGTGAATTTTACGTTTTTTTGCGTTTTAACGTTAACGTGAATTTTACGTTTTAACGTGAATTTTACGTTTTTTGCGTTTTAACGTGAACGTGAATTTTACGTTTTTACGTTCTAACGTTTGCTAAGCATGGTCTAGAACCCAAAATAATACCGGTATTTAGCATAGATCAGAACCCCGGTGATGCCGGTGATGCCGGTGCTGCCGGTGATGCAGTAGTTGTAACTAGAGGGTTCTGGAACACCGGTGCACCGGTGCTGCACCAGGGTTCTGATCTATGCTAATCACCGGTGCACCGGCATCACCAGGGTTCTGATCTATGCTAAATACCGGCATCTTCTACCACCATCTATATTTTTTTTCATTTCAACATTGGTTGTGGGATTGGATTTTCAGTGATAAATTGGTTGTGGGATATACTTTCATAGTTGGATTTTTTGGATAGCACAACCTTTGTATATGAAAACTAACGTTCTAGACCATGCTTAGCAAACGTTAGAACGTAAAAACGTAAAATTCACGTTCACGTTAGAACGTAAAAAAGTAAAATTCACGTTCACGTTAAAACGCAAACAACGTAAAATTCACGTTCACGTTAAAACGCAAAAAACGTAAAATTTGCCTTAAAACGTAAAATTCACGTTCACGTTAAAACGTAAACAACGTAAAATTCACGTTCACGTTAAAACGCAAAAAACGTAAAATTCACGTTCACGTTAGAACGTAAGAACGTAAAATTAACGTTCACGTTAATACGCAAAAACGTAAAATTCACGTTCGGAACGCAAAAATCACCATAGGAAACTGAACAAAATCATGAACAGAACATGATGTTTAAGAGTTAAGTTTTTTTTCAGAAAAGATGGTCCATATGAGTGAAGAGAGAAAAGAATTGTCGCTACCATCATGTTACTCATTTGACTTATAGGACTTGACCATCTATAGTTATTGCTTTAGGATTTTTCCTGGATTGAGGCAATAATTAGTGTAACAAAAGACATCATATCATACATTTGTCTAATAGGGCTATACCTTTATCTATTGCTTTGCTAGCATCATGTCAATAATATTACTAAACCCTGGCCCTTATCATTAAAATCCTGAAAAATGGTCCAGGGGTTATTTTTATTGCGGAATACAAATGTATGTCAATAAGGTCAACACATTATTTTATCTATAGGGACGGATGCCGACAATTAAAATATGTATTCATGATGATCGCAATACATAAATTTATTCTACTGCTTCCTTATTTACACCGATGATACCCCAAGTGTCAACAATATAAATTTATGATAAGGGTAGCCACATGAATGAATGCGGTGAAAAACTCTATTGATCTACTATTAGCAATCAATATGTTATAAGCATGCATTATCACCCCAATACTTCTTTTCATTAGTTAATTTTCACCCCAAAGAAACCTTTTGCAATGTGTAATACAACATCTAGGATCATATCCTGTATATGAATACTTTCCTACCCTTAATAGCAAATGAATAAACATACAAATGTTATGATATTCCTATATTATTTTGAAGTGGTGATGTAAATTAGATGGAATGAGCAAATCTTGAATAATAACACATGCTTCTTTTTTTTTTAATAATATTATACTTTATTTATATATTTTCTGGTTTTATTTTTAGGTTTACATTGATAAATTACAATATAATAATAATCCTTAGAAAATTCTGTTAACAACTTGATCAAGTGAATTGTATTCAATAATCCGATCATGAAGCATGAGGCAATAAGCTGAAGTATTTGCAGGAATGTTTTTTGATGTTCTCATCTCCAAGCGTATATCGATAGGTCCTGTTTTCAAAGTCTCATTTTGATGTCTGCAGTCTATAACAAAAATTGGAGCACAGGATTTAAATAGATCCCAAGAAAGCAAAGGTTCAGTGTAGGTTTTATTGTAGTAAGTTCTTTGAAAATCCGTATACATTTTATAGAACAAGCTATATCTATTTCTTTCGAAAGAAATATTAAGATCTTCATGAGGATATACATCAGAGTTTAGATACACTTTTAAGTCTGTTAGATTACAATGATCAAACGTTGTAGGATCAGCAGCTAGATTTTTATTTTTCCCAGTTTGTAGTGCAAATACAATGTATCGAGGTTTTTCTATTTGCGTTGTTGTTTTAACGTTCCAGATGTGATGGTCAGAGCTTGATAACATGGGATACTCATAGAGACCCCAGTTTCGGAAAGCAATTTTCATAAAACTATTTGCATTTATAGATTTATATAGATTTAATTTCATCGAATCTGATAAAGTCACGTGTGGTACTCTCCACTGTACCTTATGTATCGGGTGATTTTTTAAGAGCTTGAGAACTTTTTTTAAAAAAAAAACGCATAAAATTTGCAAAATCTCATCGATTCTTTATTTGAAACGTTAGATTGGTCCATGACATTTACTTTTTGAAGATAATTTCATTTAAATGTTGACCGCGGCTGCGTCTTAGGTGGTCCATTCGGAAAGTCTAATTTTGGGTAACTTTTTCGAGCATTTCGGCCGGAATAGCCCGAATTTCTTCGGAAATGTTGTCTTCCAAAGCTGGAATAGTTGCTGGCTTATTTGTGTAGACTTTAGACTTGACGTAGCCCCACAAAAAATAGTCTAAAGGCGTCAAATCGCATGATCTTGGTAGCCAACTTACCGGTCCATTCCTTGAAATGAATTGTTCTCCGAAGTTTTCCCTCAAAATGGCCATAGAATCGCGAGCTGTGTGGCATGTAGCGCCATCTTGTTGAAACCACATGTCAACCAAGTTCAGTTCTTCCATTTTTGGCAACAAAAAGTTTGTTAGCATTGAACGATAGCGATCGCCATTCACCGTAACGTTGCATATTTGAAAAAATACGGTCCAATGATTCCACCAGCGTACAAACCACACCAAACAGTGCATTTTTCGGGATGCATGGGCAGTTCTTGAACGGCTTCTGGTTGCTCTTCACTCCAAATGCGGCAATTTTGCTTATTTACGTAGCCATTCAACCAGAAATGAGCCTCATCGCTCATCGGACGTAAAGCGCGAAACACATTTCGAACCGAACACTGATTTTGGTAATAAAATTCAATGATTTGCAAGCGTTGCTCGTTAGCAAGTCTATTCATGATGAAATGTCAAAGCATACTGAGCATCTTTCTCTTTGACACCATGTCTGAAATCCCGCGTGGTCTGTCAAATACTAATGCATGAAAATCCTAACCTCAAAAAAATCACCCGATATAAGGAAAAGCAAAATATGTTTTTAATATAAATAAATATCGTAAAAAAAAAAAAAAAAAAAAACAAATGTGTCTTTTAATGAAACTCTTCTAAAATTCTCTTGCATTGTACATAATTCTAACCAGCACAACCAACAGAGGTAAGTATTTTGAAATGCTAGTTCTTATTTGATCTTAAGCATATGAACATCCTATTAAGAATATGTTTATCCAATGCATACACAATTTTTATATTTCATGGCGTGTAGGTACTAAAATTGTGCAATCCAAAAAATCCAACTATGAAAGTATATCCTACAATCAATTTATCACTGAAAATCCAATCCCACAACTAATGTTGAAATGAAAAAAAATATATATGGTGCTAGAAATCCAACCACTGATAATTATTCCCCAATTAGAATCAAACTGTTGGAAATGCATCCCAATATTTTTGCGTTCCGAACGTGAATTTTACGTTTTTGCGTTTTAACGTGAACGTGAATTTTACGTTTTTGCGTTTTAACGTGAACGTGAATTTTACGTTTTTTTGCGTTTTAACGTGAACGTGAATTTTACGTTTTTTTGCGTTTTAACGTTAACGTGAATTTTACGTTTTAACGTGAATTTTACGTTTTTTGCGTTTTAACGTGAACGTGAATTTTACGTTTTTACGTTCTAACGTTTGCTAAACATGGTCTAGAACCCAAAATAATACCGGTATTTAGCATAGATCAGAACCCCGGTGATGCCGGTGATGCCGGTGCTGCCGGTGATGCAGTAGTTGTAACTAGAGGGTTCTGGAACACCGGTGCACCGGTGCTGCACCAGGGTTCTGATCTATGCTAATCACCGGTGCACCGGCATCCCCAGGGTTCTGATCTATGCTATATACCGGCATCTTCTACCACCATCTATATTTTTTTTCATTTCAACATTGGTTGTGGGATTGGATTTTCAGTGATAAATTGGTTGTGGGATATACTTTCATAGTTGGATTTTTTGGATAGCACAACCTTTGTATATGAAAACTAACGTTCTAGACCATGCTTAGCAAACGTTAGAACGTAAAAACGTAAAATTCACGTTCACGTTAGAACGTAAAAAAGTAAAATTCACGTTCACGTTAAAACGCAAACAACGTAAAATTCACGTTCACGTTAAAACGCAAAAAACGTAAAATTCGCGTTAAAACGTAAAATTCACGTTCACGTTAAAACGTAAACAACGTAAAATTCACGTTCACGTTAAAACGCAAAAAACGTAAAATTCACGTTCACGTTAGAACGTAAGAACGTAAAATTAACGTTCACGTTAATACGCAAAAACGTAAAATTCACGTTCGGAACGCAAAAATCACCATAGGAAACTGAACAAAATCATGAACAGAACATGATGTTTAAGAGTTAAGTTTTTTTTCAGAAAAGATGGTCCATATGAGTGAAGAGAGAAAAGAATTGTCGCTACCATCATGTTACTCATTTGACTTATATGACTTGACCATCTATAGTTATTGCTTTAGGATTTTTCCTGGATTGAGGCAATAATTAGTGTAACAAAAGACATCATATCATACATTTGTCTAATAGGGCTATACCTTTATCTATTGCTTTGCTAGCATCATGTCAATAATATTACTAAACCCTGGCCCTTATCATTAAAATCCTGAAAAATGGTCCAGGGGTTATTTTTATTGCGGAATACAAATGTATGTCAATAAGGTCAACACATTATTTTATCTATAGGGACGGATGCCGACAATTAAAATATGTATTCATGATGATCGCAATACATAAATTTATTCTACTGCTTCCTTATTTACACCGATGATACCCCAAGTGTCAACAATATAAATTTATGATAAGGGTAGCCACATGAATGAATGCGGTGAAAAACTCTATTGATCTACTATTAGCAATCAATATGTTATAAGCATGCATTATCACCCCAATACTTCTTTTCATTAGTTAATTTTCACCCCAAAGAAACCTTTTGCAATGTGTAATACAACATCTAGGATCATATCCTGTATATGAATACTTTCCTACCCTTAATAGCAAATGAATAAACATACAAATGTTATGATATTCCTATATTATTTTGAAGTGGTGATGTAAATTAGATGGAATGAGCAAATCTTGAATAATAACACATGCTTCTTTTTTTTTTTAATAATATTATATTTTATTTATATATTTTCTGGTTTTATTTTTAGGTTTACATTGATAAATTACAATATAATAATAATCCTTAGAAAATTCTGTTAACAACTTGATCAAGTGAATTGTATTCAATAATCCGATCATGAAGCATGAGGCAATAAGCTGAAGTATTTGCAGGAATGTTTTTTGATGTTCTCATCTCCAAGCGTATATCGATAGGTCCTGTTTTCAAAGCCTCATTTTGATGTCTGCAGTCTATAACAAAAATTGGAGCACAGGATTTAAATAGATCCCAAGAAAGCAAAGGTTCAGTGTAGGTTTTATTGTAGTAAGTTCTTTGAAAATCCGTATACATTTTATAGAACAAGCTATATCTATTTCTTTCGAAAGAAATATTAAGATCTTCATGAGGATATACATCAGAGTTTAGATACACTTTTAAGTCTGTTAGATTACAATGATCAAACGTTGTAGGATCAGCAGCTAGATTTTTATTTTTCCCAGTTTGTAGTGCAAATACAATGTATCGAGGTTTTTCTATTTGCGTTGTTGTTTTAACGTTCCAGATGTGATGGTCAGAGCTTGATAACATGGGATACTCATAGAGACCCCAGTTTCGGAAAGCAATTTTCATAAAACTATTTGCATTTATAGATTTATATAGATTTAATTTCATCGAATCTGATAAAGTCACGTGTGGTACTCTCCACTGTACCTTATGTATCGGGTGATTTTTTAAGAGCTTGAGAACTTTTTTAAAAAAAAAAACGCATAAAATTTGCAAAATCTCATCGATTCTTTATTTGAAACGTTAGATTGGTCCATGACATTTACTTTTTGAAGATAATTTCATTTAAATGTTGACCGCGGCTGCGTCTTAGGTGGTCCATTCGGAAAGTCTAATTTTGGGTAACTTTTTCGAGCATTTCGGCCGGAATAGCCCGAATTTCTTCGGAAATGTTGTCTTCCAAAGCTGGAATAGTTGCTGGCTTATTTGTGTAGACTTTAGACTTGACGTAGCCCCACAAAAAATAGTCTAAAGGCGTCAAATCGCATGATCTTGGTAGCCAACTTACCGGTCCATTCCTTGAAATGAATTGTTCTCCGAAGTTTTCCCTCAAAATGGCCATAGAATCGCGAGCTGTGTGGCATGTAGCGCCATCTTGTTGAAACCACATGTCAACCAAGTTCAGTTCTTCCATTTTTGGCAACAGAAAGTTTGTTAGCATTGAACGATAGCGATCGCCATTCACCGTAACGTTGCATATTTGAAAAAATACGGTCCAATGATTCCACCAGCGTACAAACCACACCAAACAGTGCATTTTTCGGGATGCATGGGCAGTTCTTGAACGGCTTCTGGTTGCTCTTCACTCCAAATGCGGCAATTTTGCTTATTTACGTAGCCATTCAACCAGAAATGAGCCTCATCGCTCATCGGACGTAAAGCGCGAAACACATTTCGAACCGAACACTGATTTTGGTAATAAAATTCAATGATTTGCAAGCGTTGCTCGTTAGCAAGTCTATTCATGATGAAATGTCAAAGCATACTGAGCATCTTTCTCTTTGACACCATGTCTGAAATCCCGCGTGATCTGTCAAATACTAATGCATGAAAATCCTAACCTCAAAAAAATCACCCGATATAAGGAAAAGCAAAATATGTTTTTAATATAAATAAATATCGTAAAAAAAAAAAAAAAAAAAAAAACAAATGTGTCTTTTAATGAAACTCCTCTAAAATTCTCTTGCATTGTACATAATTCTAACCAGCACAACCAACAGAGGTAAGTATTTTGAAATGCTAGTTCTTATTTGATCTTAAGCATATGAACATCCTATTAAGAATATGTTTATCCAATGCATACACAATTTTTATATTTCATGGCGTGTAGGTACTAAAATTGTGCAATCCAAAAAATCCAACTATGAAAGTATATCCTACAATCAATTTATCACTGAAAATCCAATCCCACAACTAATGTTGAAATGAAAAAAAATGTATATGGTGCTAGAAATCCAACCACTGATAATTATTCCCCAATTAGAATCAAACTGTTGGAAATGCATCCCAATATTTTTGCGTTCCGAACGTGAATTTTACGTTTTTGCGTTTTAACGTGAACGTGAATTTTACGTTTTTGCGTTTTAACGTGAACGTGAATTTTACGTTTTTTTGCGTTTTAACGTGAATTTTACGTTTTTTTGCGTTTTAACGTTAACGTGAATTTTACGTTTTTACGTTCTAACGTTTGCTAAACATGGTCTAGAACCCAAAATAATACCGGTATTTAGCATAGATCAGAACCCCGGTGATGCCGGTGCTGCCGGTGATGCAGTAGTTGTAACTAGAGGGTTCTGGAACACCGGTGCACCGGTGCTGCACCAGGGTTCTGATCTATGCTAATCACCGGTGCACCGGCATCACCAGGGTTCTGATCTATGCTAAATACCGGCATCTTCTACCACCATCTATATTTTTTTTCATTTCAACATTGGTTGTGGGATTGGATTTTCAGTGATAAATTGGTTGTGGGATATACTTTCATAGTTGGATTTTTTGGATAGCACAACCTTTGTATATGAAAACTAACGTTCTAGACCATGCTTAGCAAACGTTAGAACGTAAAAACGTAAAATTCACGCACGTAGAACGTAAAAAAGTAAAATTCACGTTCACGTTAAAACGCAAACAACGTAAAATTCACGTTCACGTTAAAACGCAAAAAACGTAAAATTCGCGTTAAAACGTAAAATTCACGTTCACGTTAAAACGTAAACAACGTAAAATTCACGTTCACGTTAAAACGCAAAAAACGTAAAATTCACGTTCACGTTAGAACGTAAGAACGTAAAATTAACGTTCACGTTAATACGCAAAAACGTAAAATTCACGTTCGGAACGCAAAAATCACCATAGGAAACTGAACAAAATCATGAACAGAACATGATGTTTAAGAGTTAAGTTTTTTTTCAGAAAAGATGGTCCATATGAGTGAAGAGAGAAAAGAATTGTCGCTACCATCATGTTACTCATTTGACTTATAGGACTTGACCATCTATAGTTATTGCTTTAGGATTTTTCCTGGATTGAGGCAATAATTAGTGTAACAAAAGACATCATATCATACATTTGTCTAATAGGGCTATACCTTTATCTATTGCTTTGCTAGCATCATGTCAATAATATTACTAAACCCTGGCCCTTATCATTAAAATCCTGAAAAATGGTCCAGGGGTTATTTTTATTGCGGAATACAAATGTATGTCAATAAGGTCAACACATTATTTTATCTATAGGGACGGATGCCGACAATTAAAATATGTATTCATGATGATCGCAATACATAAATTTATTCTACTGCTTCCTTATTTACACCGATGATACCCCAAGTGTCAACAATATAAATTTATGATAAGGGTAGCCACATGAATGAATGCGGTGAAAAACTCTATTGATCTACTATTAGCAATCAATATGTTATAAGCATGCATTATCACCCCAATACTTCTTTTCATTAGTTAATTTTCACCCCAAAGAAACCTTTTGCAATGTGTAATACAACATCTAGGATCATATCCTGTATATGAATACTTTCCTACCCTTAATAGCAAATGAATAAACATACAAATGTTATGATATTCCTATATTATTTTGAAGTGGTGATGTAAATTAGATGGAATGAGCAAATCTTGAATAATAACACATGCTTCTTTTTTTTTTTAATAATATTATATTTTATTTATATATTTTCTGGTTTTATTTTTAGGTTTACATTGATAAATTACAATATAATAATAATCCTTAGAAAATTCTGTTAACAACTTGATCAAGTGAATTGTATTCAATAATCCGATCATGAAGCATGAGGCAATAAGCTGAAGTATTTGCAGGAATGTTTTTTGATGTTCTCATCTCCAAGCGTATATCGATAGGTCCTGTTTTCAAAGTCTCATTTTGATGTCTGCAGTCTATAACAAAAATTGGAGCACAGGATTTAAATAGATCCCAAGAAAGCAAAGGTTCAGTGTAGGTTTTATTGTAGTAAGTTCTTTGAAAATCCGTATACATTTTATAGAACAAGCTATATCTATTTCTTTCGAAAGAAATATTAAGATCTTCATGAGGATATACATCAGAGTTTAGATACACTTTTAAGTCTGTTAGATTACAATGATCAAACGTTGTAGGATCAGCAGCTAGATTTTTATTTTTCCCAGTTTGTAGTGCAAATACAATGTATCGAGGTTTTTCTATTTGCGTTGTTGTTTTAACGTTCCAGATGTGATGGTCAGAGCTTGATAACATGGGATACTCATAGAGACCCCAGTTTCGGAAAGCAATTTTCATAAAACTATTTGCATTTATAGATTTATATAGATTTAATTTCATCGAATCTGATAAAGTCACGTGTGGTACTCTCCACTGTACCTTATGTATCGGGTGATTTTTTAAGAGCTTGAGAACTTTTTTAAAAAAAAAACGCATAAAATTTGCAAAATCTCATCGATTCTTTATTTGAAACGTTAGATTGGTCCATGACATTTACTTTTTGAAGATAATTTCATTTAAATGTTGACCGCGGCTGCGTCTTAGGTGGTCCATTCGGAAAGTCTAATTTTGGGTAACTTTTTCGAGCATTTCGGCCGGAATAGCCCGAATTTCTTCGGAAATGTTGTCTTCCAAAGCTGGAATAGTTGCTGGCTTATTTGTGTAGACTTTAGACTTGACGTAGCCCCACAAAAAATAGTCTAAAGGCGTCAAATCGCATGATCTTGGTAGCCAACTTACCGGTCCATTCCTTGAAATGAATTGTTCTCCGAAGTTTTCCCTCAAAATGACCATAGAATCGCGAGCTGTGTGGCATGTAGCGCCATCTTGTTGAAACCACATGTCAACCAAGTTCAGTTCTTCCATTTTTGGCAACAAAAAGTTTGTTAGCATTGAACGATAGCGATCGCCATTCACCGTAACGTTGCATCTTTGAAAAAATACGGTCCAATGATTCCACCAGCGTACAAACCACACCAAACAGTGCATTTTTCGGGATGCATGGGCAGTTCTTGAACGGCTTCTGGTTGCTCTTCACTCCAAATGCGGCAATTTTGCTTATTTACGTAGCCATTCAACCAGAAATGAGCCTCATCGCTGAACAAAATTTGTCGAAAAAAAAGCGCGAAACACATTTCGAACCGAACACTGATTTTGGTAATAAAATTCAATGATTTGCAAGCGTTGCTCGTTAGTAAGTCTATTCATGATGAAATGTCAAAGCATACTGAGCATCTTTCTCTTTGACACCATGTCTGAAATCCCGCGTGATCTGTCAAATACTAATGCATGAAAATCCTAACCTCAAAAAAATCACCCATTAGTTTTACTTGTACATTTTCATCAGTTGGGGAGATTATAGCGTTTTCATCCATCCTAGAACGAGTGAGAATTAGATCATGACGAGCATTGGGAATAATTTTTTTATAATCTTCGGCAAAACCCAAAAGCTTATTCAATGGAATGCAGTAGTTAAAATGAAATGGATTCAAATAAATAACTGAATCAGGAGACCATGAAGCATTGAAAAGCATATCACTCTCATTTTTTGTCAACGATAAATAGTTTTTGATTGTTGTTGTAATCCCCACATTTCGATTGTAATCAATTTCCTTTCCATTCAGCTCATAACGTATTTCGCCGAAGAGAAAAGCCATTGCATTGTTTACAAGACTTGTGCTGACTATTTCTTTTCCATCTGCCCTCGATAGTGACCCTTCAACATATAGAAAACTTTCCGAAGGAAGAACATTAAGATTTTGGTGTTGTATACAAATCTGAACGATATCATTTTTTTAAAAATTGTTTTGATATGGTGAGTAAGTATGATATTCATATTTAGAAACACTTTCATAGATTTCGGGCTCTTGGAAAATGTTCAACATATTGTTATATTTTGTTTTTGATTTTCAATATTTTATGATATACCCCAATGAGAGTAAAAAATCCTGATTATGTTTTGTAAGATTATGTGTTACCGCGGCTGAGTTCGAAGCTTGATTGAGTAATGAATTATTTTCGGCGTTGTTTTTATATGGGATTGTGGTAATTATATTTTCATATACAATCATGGCTGCGGTTGTAAATGTAATCGAGCCGTTAATGTCTCTCCTCTAAAATTTATAACTTTTCCGTCTTGATCTATAAACTTTAAACACAACGATGTTATTCGTCTGACGTTCACGGGTAAATAAATGACATTTTTCGGAACTTCAATGATTTTATAGCCTGGACTCACTTTAACAGCAAATTCATGTAAAATATGAGCAGGTTGATTGTTAATATACGTTTCATCTATAATATTACATTCAATGCGTATGGCATTAACTCTATTTATATCGACGAAGAGATCTGATTCATATTGCCTATTTGCCTTCAGCAGCTTCTTACTAAATCCTACAAGAGATCCAATTGAATTCAATTTAGAGAAGTCAATATCTTCCGAGCTAAAAATTTCACATTTTAGAGTGTTTATATTAGCCTTGATTTTAAATTCACTTTTTTTTAATTTTTTTTTTTTTGTTAATATCATTAAGTTTTGTTTGTATTAAATTATTTATATCTTCTATCTCATATGAACCAATAGGAAGCGAGATAACTTTATCGCCCACATGTATTAAATTATTAAACTCATCTACATTTGGTATAGAGTTATATGTTTGAAAATCTATAAGAGCGCAAACATAATTAGATTTCAGTACAATTGGTGGAAAATATTCTGCATTGAGACTTGATTCATTACCACTTAATGTTAATGTTAGCGACATCCTGGTTAAAAGAAAAATGAGACAGTTTTAATGATTTCACATGGTTTTATTCATTTTTTATTTAAACTTTTGAAAACATTACAACATTGGTCTAATAAAAATCTTAAGCATAAATGTCCACATATAAATGTATCAAAATCTTGTTCTCGAATATAATTATAATTTATTTGATTCCCAAGATAGTCTATTACTTCAGTTGGTGGTCTTAAATTACCAAAACTATCAAAATACTTTATAGTATTATATTTTTTATTTCTAATATATGCTACCCAATGAGTACCCATACCAGCTTCACTATCCAAATTTATAACGCCACACTCTTGATCCATAGAGGTTTTTGGTAATGAGTCTCGCATAAAAACTCCTCTAAAGTGCTTGAGATGTTTCTTTCCAAACCGTAGAATATCATGATTATTTAAGGGTCTCTTAGGCAGCAAATCAATCAGTTTTTTGTATTAGATGTGTTTAGAAATAAACCAAGACCATTTTTATATGGTTTCAAGTATAACCCCTTCCCTTGAATAGCGACTGCCTCCATAGCCTTATTATGTCGTTTGTTTTCTTCAAAAGCTCTTTTAGCAACATGAACGTCATTGAGTGCTTTTGCAACTCCGGCAACTCCACCTGTTAAAGATCCAACAGCTGATAAACCAGCTAAAATAGGAGCTAGAAATGGTAGAAAACCACCTCTCTTTGGAAGTGGGATTATTCTTGGAGTTTGTACATATATTTTGTTTTTTTTTTATTTTTAAAAACATTTTTTGCAGCTTTCAGAGCAATATTTGCCATAGATGTTGTACCACAACAATTGATATTACTTCTAATAGCATTTCTTGCTTCAGTTATGGCCTTTTTAAAAATATTTTTCTTACAAGGCTGCTTCTTTTGTTTACCAGCTCGGCTAGTTTTTTTTTTATTCTCTTTATTACCCATACCGAACTTTGTTTTCGCCTTCATCATGTTGGTTACCAAAAGGCTGCTTAACTTTTCAGACGTTGAAGAGTCGTTTGCTTTAAATCGTTTCCACGCTTGCTCAGTTAGAATTTTATCAGCAACGTGTCGATCTGGGGCAGAGATACTCTTAGAATATGCAATATCATGCAAACGACAAGCCTCATCCAGTTGATTAATCCCCTTATCTCCTCTACGTAATCGTTTTTCCAATTTAGTTCCGGGCCCACAATAATTATATGAAGGAAGATGTAGCTCAAATGGCAATTTGTCTATAACCGTATTCAAAAGCCCCTTTCCTTCAATTGATTTTCTTTTATTATGATTATGATTTCGAACGTTGTGCTCAATCATATTATAATTTTTGTACCTTCCTACTTGGAGGTTGAAACATATATGAATATAATCATATAAAAATGCTATGTTTTATTGTAAAAGCTATCAGTCGGCATTATGCGCTTCGTAAAGCAGTCAGAAGTTATTAAAGTAAAAAACTTTGATTCCAAAGTCAAAATAAAAAAAAAACATGGTTCATTATTCCCAAACAGTATTCGAGGAATTATTGTTGGACCATCAAACTGTGGAAAAACAAATGTTATGCTTAGTATTCTTCTCGACCCGAATGGATTAAAGTTTGAAAATATTTATATTTATTCTAAATCCTTACATCAACCAAAATATATATATCTCAAAAAGCTGATTACATCCGTGAAAGGAATGGAATACAATGAATTCTCAAATAATTCCGAGATAATGCCTCCATCAGACGCGAAAAATAATTCAATATTTATATTCGATGATGTTGCATGCCAGAAACAAAATAACATAAGAGATTATTTTTGCATGGGTCGTCATAAGGGAGTTGATAGTATTTACTTATGTCAGTCCTATACCCATATACCAAAACATTTAATTAGAGACAATGCTAATTTTATTATTATTTTCAAACAAGATGAATTGAATTTGATGCATGTTTACAAAGATCACATAAACTCTGATATGACATTTAATCAGTTTAAAGAATTATGTTCTCAGTGTTGGGCTGATAATTTCGGTTTTCTGGTTATAGACAAGGAAAGCACCATTGAAAAAGGTCGATATAAAAACAGTTTTCACGAAATTGCAATACTATAAATATACATTTATCATTTGAAAGCAACACATTACATCAGCAACACTGTTTGGAGGTACTAGTCCATCATATAATCATAATAAAATAAATATTTAAATACTGTCTCATATTTTATACTATAAAAAAATGGATGAAAGTGTGTTAAATGATCTAATAAAAACGCGAAATGTGCTAAAAAAAAATATTTTCAACTAAAAACTGGTAAAATGATGCGAGAAACTGAGTTGGAAAATACTTTCAAACCCATCGTTGAGCCGTTGAAAAAATTGGTTGGAAATATTAAAAAAGAAGAATCACAACAAGAGGATAATATTAAAACACCGAAACGTCGTAAGCTACATTTCAAATCTTTTAATGAAAAGTATGAGGAGGAGCATGAGCGAGCAGAATCACCTTCATTAGAATTGAATAGTCCAGATAATACTTTTTATTCAGTACACCAAAAAATTTTGAAAGTCCTAATAAATCATCGTCTTTCAATCAACAAAAACTATTGTCAGAGTCGAATCGTGATACGGCCTTTGGACCATATTTTGATGCAAACACTCAATCTGTAAAAATAGGAAAATGTAGCTTTAAAATGAATGATAAGAATATTATCATTGATGATGAAATTTTTACTCGAACTCCGGGTCTCATTGAATTGGTGTTAAAGAAAAATCCTAATAAGCAAAAATATATTAAGGATGACTTAGAACAATATTCGAAAATCCTACAAAAAACTAATGCATACAGAATGAATCATGATAGTTCTTCTCGAATTAAGAGTAACAGAGGTGTGAAATATACACAATTAATAAAGGCTATTGTAGCTGGACTTAAAAATGATAATGCAAAAATAGGAAAATCCTATTCTAGTATTACTGAAATGAAATACACAAACAGAGATATTGAATATGTACACTGGAATGATCCAAATGAACTTGTAGATAGACTACGACTTTTGATAGCATCTAAAAATGCTGGTAACGATAACCATCAGAATGAAATCACTTCCATAATTGAAGAATTAAAGGAATCAAATATTATATATTAGTATCATACAAAAAAGAAAACTAAACATTTGAAAAATGAACGTCGACAAGTTCGGTAGGAACTTCAAACCTACTCCAAAAACCAAAGGTATTGTGGGTCCTCCAGGATTGGGATTTAAACTCTTACCCTCTGGTGATTTTGATATAGAAAGTAAATATTTAAACAATGTTGGAAGTAATCCTGAATATCCCCACCAAGCCGTATGTAAAGGATATGTTGATGATCAAATAAGTCTTAAAGAATCAAGCATTATAAATCACATAAATTCTTCTTTAATGGAAGTTTTAGCCACTTTTAATAAGGAAATTCATATGCTAAAAAACCACATAGACTCTACGATAAAGGAAACAATAAAAAGTATGGAACAAGAAAACAAAGCATCACAATTAATTTCCCAAAAACTAAAAGACTCCACAGAGGAAAAGTATGTTGACGAGAAAATAAAAAATAAAGTTGAACATTTTATGAAAACGATGTTCCTTAATGTACCCTTTACACCCATAGATTAAAATAAGTAAAAAAATGGTGTTATTACTTACTTACTTAAGGTGGCGCTACAGTCCTGTGTGAACTAGGGCCTCACCCAACAAACTTCTTCATCTAGCTCGGTCCCTAGCTAGATGTCTCCAGTTTCGCGCTCCGAGTTGGGTGAGGTCACCTTCCACTTGTGCGCGCCACCTGATTCGCGGTCTTCCTCTACTGCGCTGTCCTGTGGGTGTGGATTCGAAGACTTTCCGGGCCGGAGCATTGGTTTCCATGCGCTCTACGTGACCTAGCCATCTTAGTCGTTGGACTTTTACCCTTCTTGCTAAGTCTACGTCGCTGTACAGCCCGTACAGCTCGTCGTTCCATCTTCTCCTCCACTCCCCTTCGATGCATACGGGACCGTAGATCACACGAAGAATCTTTCTCTCGAAACGACCCAAGGTGCTTTCATCCGCTTTTGTCAAAGTCCATGCTTCTGCACCGTATAGCAGGACGGGGATGATAAGGGTCTTATATAGCGACACTTTGGTCCTTCGAGAGAGAATTTTTCCACTCAATTGCTTTCTTAACCCAAAGAAACAGCGGTTAGCAAGAGTTATTCTTCGTTTGATCTCAGCGCTGGTGTTGTTTTCTGCGTTTACAGCGGAGCCTAGGTAGACGAAGTCCTTGACTACCTCAAAGTTACGTCTGTCGATGGTGACGTTTTGACCAAGACGTCGGTGTTGTAGGTCCTTTCTTGATGACAGCATGTACTTTGTTTTGCCCTCATTAACCGTTAAACCCATTTTTGCCGCCTCTGCCTCAATACTCACAAAAGCCCCATTGACATCACGCTGAGTTCTTCCGATTATGTCAATGTCATCAGCATATGCTAGTAATTGGACAGACTTTTGAAAGATAGTGCCTCTGGTGTTGACGTGTGAGCTTTGCACTATTCTTTCAAGTACGATGTTAAAAAAATCACATGACAGCGCATCACCTTGTCTAAAACCTTTTTTGACATCGAAAGGTTCAGTTAAGTTGTTTCCAACCTTTATGGAGCAGCGTGAATTCTCCATGGTCATCCTGCACAAACGGACGAGTTTGGCAGGGATGCCAAAACTAGACATGGCTCTATACAGTTCGTCCCTGTAGATACTGTCATATGCGGCCTTGAAATCGATGAAAAGATGGTGGGTGTCGATTTGGTGTTCTTGGGTTTTTTCCAGGATCTGCCGTAATGTGAATATTTGATCGAATGTGGACTTTCCTGGTCTAAAACCACACTGATAAGGACCTATCAGGTTGTTGACGATGGGCTTTAGACGTTCACATATTACGGCAGAGAGGATTTTATAAGCGATGTTAAGTAGACTGATTCCTCTATAATTGGTGCAGTTTAGAGGGTCTCCTTTTTTCAGGATCGGGCAAACAATACTGAGGTTCCATTCATCGGGCATGCTTTCTTCCGACCATATCTTACAGATAAGTTGGTGCATGCTCCTTACCAACTTATCTCCAGCTGCTTTAAAGAGCTCGGCATTCAAGCCATCCGCTCCAGCGGCTTTGTTAGACTTCAGCTTAGATATAGCAATCTTTACTTCGTCTAAGTCGGGAGGACGGGATTGTTGGCTTTCGTCGTCTATGTTGAATGGATCATCCTGCCTGACAGCGGAATTCGGTTCGTCGTCGCCGTTATACAGTCTGCAGAAGTGGTCCTTCCATATCCTCAGCATTGACTGCGGTTCCACTATGATGTTTCCACTTTCGTCTTTGCAGCCTTCGGTTCTAGGTTTATGTACTTGTGAATTTCGTTTCACCTGTTCATAAAACTTTCGAACTTCGTTTCTGCTTTTAAACCTCTCAACATCTTCGACCGCACGCTTCTCATGCTCTCTCTTTTTCCTTCTGAGAAGTCGGTGTTCCTCTCGCCTCTTCTGCTCATAGAGCTCATGAGCAGCTCTCGTCCTTTTATGCAGCGCCGCCTTGCGTGCCTGTTGTTTGGCTGCATTTGCCTGCCGACATTCCTCATCAAACCAGGGGTTCCTTGTTGGTGGTCGCTTGAAACCCAGCACGTCAGAGGCGGCTTCTCTGAGTGCGTCTTGGCAATGTTGCCACTGGTTTTCTATACATTGTGTTGGCGGCACACAACTTCGAGAGAGGTTACTTGTAACTCGGTCGGAGAAGGATTTGGCGATCTCTTGCGATTGTAGCCGTTCGACGTTGTACCTTCTCCCAACATCTCCCTGTTTTGCCTTGGGCCTGGAAACCCGAAGTGCTACCTTGGCTACAACAAGGTAGTGGTCCGAGTCGATGTTAGCTCCTCGGAAAGTTCGGACATCCATGATGCTGGAAGCGTGTCTGGCGTCGATCGCAATATGGTCAATCTGGTTGACGGTAGATTGATCTGGAGATCTCCAAGTTCCTTTGTGGATGTTGAGGTGTGGAAAACGCGTACTGGCTACCATGACGTTTCGCCCCGCAGCAAAATCTATGAGCCTGAATCCGTTGTCGGAAGTGTTGTCGTGCAGGCTGTTTTTCCCGATTATTCCACCAAAGATGTCTTCCCTTCCTAGCTTGGCATTAAAATCGCCCAGGACAATTTTAATATCGTAGCTAAGACACTGCTCGTATGTTTTGTCTAAGAGCTCGAAGAACATATCTTTGGTGTTGTCATCCTTCTCATCTGTGGGGGCGTGCGCGCATATCAGGCTAATGTTGCCGAATTTAGCCTTGATGCGGATGGTCATGAGGCGCTCGTTGATGCACCTATAGCTTAAGACTTGTTGCCTAAGTCTGGCTCCAATGACGAAGCCGCATCCAAATAAGCGCTGTTGGTTTTCTCGGTAGCAGTCACCATAGTAGATATCGCAGTTTTTCATCCTCTTTTTGCCCGGCCCATCCCATCGTATTTCCTGGATGGCGGTGATGTCTGCTTTATAGCAGTCTAGGGCCTCCGCTAATTCTTCGGCTGCACGTGGTCTGTTAAGGGACCTAACATTCCACGTGCATATCCGAAGTTCGTTGTCCTTAATTCGTTTGCGTTGGTTGTCAGCAGTAAATCCGTCCGTATCCGAGGCTTGTTGGTGCTTCGCAACTATAAGATTTTTACGTGGTCAGGAAGTCACCCTGACGGCACAACCCCCAACCTGGAGGGCCAGATCCTTAGTATAACTCCAAGGACGGGGAGCCGGATAAACCGCTCCTTATAGGCCTGGGCTCCGAATAAGTCGTAGAAGCCCTATAAGGTGTTCACTAAGTAGTTCAACCTTACTGGAACTGTAGACGCCACCGTTGATTCCATCTCGGGAATTCCTCCGCTGCCGTCTGGATAAGGAGAGGTGCCTTAGTGGACGCACCTCTCCCCCCCTCTCTCGTTTGCTGCCCCCAACAACTTTCCACTGGGGTTGGAACCCAATCTCCAGTTGAGGTACTAGGCACCCGATGTTCACCACGGGGAGGTGAGAGTAGGAGTTGGTAGACAGAGGTTGGTTTTGAGAAAAACCTGTGGACGCTTGTGTCCTCTTGAATGCACATGTCTACCATTTGAACATCAAAATGGTGTTATATTTGTATTAATTTTATGTATCTGAATTTTATAGTTAATAGAAGCAAGAAAAAATATTCCCACCCCAATTTAAAAAAAAAAAAAAAAAATCACAAATACAAATGGTATTATTAAGAATATTGAATAGTTTTCAAAGTTTTATTGTTGTATGTGTTACAAATATTTTTCATTTTACGTTAATTCCTCTTACAAAAAGTAGAAAATTGTTAGTAAGCATTCAACACTTTAACCAGCAACAACTATAAAAATGGACTCAAAAGTCATAATTAAAAACATTTTTGATTTTTTAAAAACTCATCGCAAGAATGTATTGGATGAGCATTATGAAGAGATCTTAACTTGTATTTCCATGCTTAAAAGATTCGATAATGTACATTACACTGAAACTATTCACGGACATCATTACTCCAATTGCTGCTGGGCATTCAACCAATGTAACTAGGACCCGATACTTGCGCCTGCTATATGCTAGAAAACCGTTTGGTTAGAATTAAGAAATTGATGTTATTATATAAAAGATTGAAATAAAAGCATACATACATTTATAAAAATATATAAAAGATTTGTTTTATTTATATGAAGTCACTTTTTAAATATGAGTAAGCGAAAGGTTGTTGAAGAGTTACATAAGCCTACACGGCGAAATTTCAAACGTCGTCATGTTATCATAAAGGGGTATGATGACTTGTGGCAAGCAGATCTGGTTGAAATGATACCTTACAGCGACCAAAACAATGGATTTAATTATTTGATGACAGTTATCGATGCTTTTTCAAAATTTGCTTGGGTTGTCCCAATGAAAAACAAAAAATGCACTACTATTTCAAAAGGAATGGATGAAATATTTACTAATTCTTCTAGGATTCCAAAGAACTTGCAGACTGATGATGGAAAGGAATTTTTCAATACAAACTTCAAGAGTTTGATGGAAAAACATAAAATTAATCACTATTCTACATTCAGCTCATTGAAGGCTTCAATTATTGAAAGATTTAATAGAACCTATAAGGAAAAAATGTGGAAAGAATTTAGTTTCAATGGAAGCTATAAGTGTATAAATATTTTTAAGAAATTGCTTTATGATTATAATCATTCCTACCACCGAACCATTAAATGTAAACCTGCAGATGTAAACAAGAAAAATTCAAAATCAATGTTATCACTTTTCAAAAATAAGAAAGAAGTGTTTAGTAAAAGGAAATACAAAGTTGGTGATAACGTAAGAATTAGCAAGTATAAACATATATTCGAAAAGGTTATACACCCAACTGGACTACTGAGGTTTTTAAAATAAGAAAAGTCCAAGCAACAAAACCTATAACATATCTTCTCGAAGACTTTCAAGGAAGACCTATTCAAGGAGGCTTTTATGAACTAGAACTGCTGAAAACTGATTGTGGCGATGTATATCTAGTTGAAAAAGTTCTACAAACGAGAGGAAATAAAGTTTTTGTAAAATGGTTGGGATTCCCGCCAGAACATAACTCTTGGATCGATAAAAACAAAATTCTGAAAAATTAATAAAAGAAATAAATTTGATTTTTAAAAATTTTAATTTTGACTCTTTTTCTTATACGTATATATACATATATATGCTTATAAATTATATTAACATAAAATTATTTATATTTTTGTAAATTTCAGCTCAAACGTTGATCCACGTTGATATGCATAAGAGCCTCCTCCAATTAGTAATATGCTTTCTGTGGACAGCTTTGAGTATCTTATCGGTAAAAAGACCTATAAGAAAAAAAATAATTTTCAAGTATTTTGTATAAAGGAAGCATAACGAGAAAAATTGTATCTTACCGTATATTCGCCCAGATCCGCTACGATTCTATCACCCCACCGTGTCGTAACCTTTCGCAAGCTATAAATGTTATATTTTAGATCCATTTCCAACTCCGATAGCTTCTTTGTTGGCTTGAATCCACAGGCTAGTGTTAATGAATTTGCTTCAAAAGCAGCGAAATCATCCAGAGTAAAAACGGAGTATTCTGCTTCATCGGAATTAATCATAGTGTATAATATTAGTAATTATGTTGACTGTGTAGCTTCTTGAAATCGACTATTCTGATTATCACCTAATCATTTATTATTTATAGAAGTACCCCCACTCAATCTTCTTACACACACACAAACACATACCATTGGTTTGAATGATAGGGGTATTTGAGGGTGAGAACGATGATAGTTAATCTCCCCCACACAAACATTTTTGTTTTCCAATTTTCATAGGGTGAGAATGTTCCTTTCACCTCACCCATACAAACATTTTTACAATTTTCATGTTGAAACACGTACGGTAGGCTTTATGTTTCATAGATAGTATGCGGGTGACTTGATTGAATTCGTATTTCTATTGTAATATAAAAGTATAAATGTTATGCTAACTAAGTAACAGTCTTATTCCATATCGTGAGTAGAGAACATTGCTCTCCATATCAGTTTTTCAATTTTATTAAAGATATTTGTAGAATATTCATATCTAAGAAAAGTTATCCAAAAAGTGTGTGTTTTGCAATCGGTATAAACTGTAAAGTTAATATAATACAATGACGAATTTTGTTTGTAACGTATGCAGTAGCAAATTTACACAAAAGAGAACTCTTAATAGGCATATAAAAGCTGTACATGGTTATAAGATAAAATGTCCTCAATGTGAAAAAACGTATACGCGAACGGATTCAATGAAGGAACACTTCCGTAAGAAGCATATGAACAAACCCTCCGATAATCTGACAATTAATAATGAAATCGAAAAGTCTAATAATAAAAGAAAACTTCTTGATAATGATGACCCTCCATCTTCGTCAAACGTATCGAAAAAACGTAGATGCGCTACTTGTGAAATAGACGTGACGTTCGCCTGGATAAAATAGTGTCGTATGTAACAATTTGCTACTTTTCAGGAGACGCATTTAAAGTTCAAAAAATGATTTCTCAAAAACTACACGGTGGATTGTTTTGAAAATAAAATGGCTTATGCACAAAACATCTGCCGACCAAAAAACATTAAAATAAATACACTATTCTAATAATGAAAGAAATGAGGGTCCATTTTCCCCAAAATGCTGTTGTCGTATGTGACGATTTATCCAGAACAGCTTGTTACCCAAACACATACGACAAAATAATCACACATACGACAATAAATCAAAAAAAATGTTATGTTATTAGTATATAACATACGACAATATAGAAACATACCAATTATTTATTTAAAAACAAAAACAAACCCAGATTTATTTTTACTTATTTATTTTTCGGTATGAAAATATTTGTTTTTATTCTTAACAAAATTAAAATAAACAAAAGTTAAACTTAAAAATGTAATTATAAAAAAAAAACATATTCGATCAATTAAAAAATACTTTTGGTGTCTAAACTTAAATACAGTGGACTCCCTCTAAGTCGAACTCCCTCTAAGTCGAATTTCCCTCTAACTCGAATTGTTTCGCCATATTTTTGCATTCCCCTCAATTTTCCATACAAAAACCATCTTCTAAGTCGAAATCCCTCTAAGTCGAAATTCCCTCTAACTCGAATAAATTCTTTAGATTCTTGGACTATTTGCAATCCCTTTAAGTCGAATGTCTCTTTTGCAAAAAAAGAAAAATAACCCTCGCGCAACTTGTATTGTATTTTTTTATTCATATGTTATATAGGTATACACATGAAGCATACACACGCATGTCGCATACTCTGCTTCTTTATCGCGTCGTTTACCTACACCCTTACCCTAAACATATTCATATTGCATCTACCTTAAAAAATATTCCATGAACAAAATGCAAGGCAACAAGAAACAAAAAAATTTACTTAAGTTGAACACGTGTGCAAGCTTTTGTTGTTGGTCGAAACAGTTCGTGTTTAGTTTAAAGATCGTGGAATGATATGTATCTGTGAAGTTCTCTGGCTTCAGTGTGTAAGTGTATTGGAAATCTATTTAAAAAAGAGGCTGGGATGCGACCCACACTGATAACTTCCCATCCCGTCTATCGATTTGTCTTGCTTAAAAGTTTGTCTAAATGTATCAATTCTTACCAAATTTGCGTTCTATTCTTTGTAGATTTTTTTTTTATGAAAAAACGGACTGTTGGATTTTTATAAAAAAATTATTGAATATAAAAAACAATATTTTCTGTGAAATAAAATAAGTTTGAAGCCAATATTTTTAATTTTTGAAAAGCTATTTGAGCCGAAAATCAATTTTTACCAACTTTTATTAATTTTTTTGTTTAGGTTTTTATTTTTTGTAAAAAAACTGTCAATTCGATTTTTCTCAAAATTTTTCCTAATGTTGAAAACAATATTTCTTATAAGCTAAAATTAGTTAGAAGCCATAATCTCAAATTTTTGAAAAGATATTTAAGTCGAAAATCAATTTTTACCAACTTTTGTTAAATTTTTTTTCGGTTTTTAATTTTTTGTAAAAAAACTGTCAATTCTATTTTTTTCAAAATTTTACTGAATGTTGAAAACAATATTTTTTGAAAGATAAAAGTAGTTTAAAGCCAATATCTCAAAGTCTTGAAAAGATATTTGAGTCAAAACTCAATTTTTACCAACTTTTTTTTTATTTTTTTTTAGGTTATTATTTTTTGTAAAAAAACTGTCAATTCGACTTTTCTCAAAATTTTATGAGATGGCAAAAACATTATTCTTCATTGCACAAAATTGTTTAGGAAATGAAATCATATTTTAGTCGTAAAATTTTCGAAGGACAAATTTTTTTTTTCAGTTTTTTTTGATTTATAAAAAAAACCGTTAATTGAATTTTTTTCCAAAAATATAATTGTTTTGTATCACGTTACAATATATAATATAAAATTTAATTCAAGTCTCTAGCGTCATTGGTTCATGAGATATTTAGGGTTAACCAAAATTTTCACCTTTTTTTTAAACTGCTATGGTAAAAAAAACCACCCACGCAATTTTCTTGAGAGCCCTTTCTGCATCTTTCTGCCTTATTATCTGTATAACAAAATTTATTTGAAGTCGATATCTTTTCTGGTTCTTGAGCTATGGACGACGAAAAAAACGTCGCGAACGTACGGACGTACGGACGTACGGACATACGGACGTACGGACGTACGTACACACGCACGCACAGACATCTTTCTAAAAATCTTTTATTTCGACTCTAGGGACCTTGAAACGTCGAGAAATGTCAAAATTTTCAATTTGACAAATCGGACCCATTACAATAACTTCCTATGGGAAGTTAAAAATTGTAGCGTACAGTGACGTACCAGTTAGACTCCAGCCATTTGGCAAATGTTTGGATTATGCTTGTGTGTGGTTCTATTCCAATTGGAACTCGGTTAACAGTTATTCTTATTCTTAGGTACGAAATTAAAAGAAGCAAATTGGTTCATGTTCAACAGAGCTGCTGTAGTTTTATTCTGAGCAGGCTGGTAGTTTGACGCGTCATGTTACATGGTAGGTAATTAACAGAAAGGATTTTTGGTAACTTTTTTTAAACAGATTTGCTATCAGCTTTTAGATACCTACGTACATACGTTAAGTTGCAACAGAAAATTATAACACAAAATTTAACTTTTGAAGGACTTCATTGTTAGGTTTATAGGTAATGCATTCTTCATGAGAGGGAGTTTCTTATTTCTTACAAATGATAACCAACTTTTCAGATAAATTATGGCCAAAAGAAAATTGCATACATTAGATCTTGCCACGAACATTCGCTTGATTGAAGAAATTGAGAAGGGACATCAAAAGAAAAAGAAAATTGCTGAAGATTTTGGCATTCCCAACAGTACACTATCATCGATATGGGCTGAAAGAGAAAAATTAAGGATTCGGCATGGTTGTGCTAATATCAAGGGCCAGGTTAAGCGGCACAAAGTTTGTGAGTATGAAAGTGTTGACAAAGCTGTTTTCAAATGGTTCGAAAGTATGCGGGGCAATTCATTACCAGTTAGCGGTCCAATCTTAAAAAAACAAGCGCTGGAATATGCAGGCAGCTTAGGTTTTCCTAATTTCAAGGCAAGCGATGGTTGGCTGACCAGATTTAAAAGCAGACATAGTATCCTTGGGAAAGTTTTGTCTGGTGAAAGTGCTTCTGTTCATAAGATTAAGGTCGATGAATGGAAACAACAGATCCCAGAGTTTGCAAGAGGATTCAAACCGGATGACATTTTACATGTTGATGAAACGGGATTGTTTTTCAAATGTTTGCCGACACGTACCTTGGCTTTTAAAGGAGAAAAATGTTTTGGAGGGAAACACAGTAAAGAAAGAGTGACATGCCTTGTGGGATCCAACATGACTGGATCGGAAAAGCTTAAGCTTTTAATAATCGGAAAGAGCAAAAATCCTCGCTGTTTTAAAAAAATAAAATCTTTGCCGGTTGATTATGTAGCCAACCAACGTTCTTGGATGACGGCAGATCTTTTTACGAATTGGCTTTTGCAGCTAGATGCAAAGTTTGGAAGATCAAAGCGCAAGGTGTTGTTTATCATCGATAACTGCCCGGCTCACCCAAAACAAGTTAAGGATAAATTAAAATTTATAAAACTTGAGTATTTTCCACCTAACATGACCTCAATAGTGCAACCGATGGACATGGGTATAATCCAAAATTTAAAAGTTCACTATAAACGCCGTATTTTAACCACCATCTTAAAGGTTTGGGAAACTAAAAAAGAGGACTATAAAATAACCCTGCTCGATTGTGTACGCGAAGTTTCGAGGGCGATACATGGGATGATGAAGATGATGTTCCACTTAACCAACTTATATGTTTAACCGACGACGCAAATCAAATCGAGAGGATCTGGAACAGGCTAACTGAAGCTGATTACAATATTGAAGGTTTGAACTGGAGGGATTATGTGGAAGTCGATGACGGTATTGTGGCCACAGAAATACCTGAACGCGAATCAATTCTGGAATCAGTAATCATAAATCATGCTGCTGCTGCTAACGATGATGATAGTGGAGCTGAAGATGAAGAAGTCGAATTCGAAACAATAAATATTAAAGTGCCAGAAAAGAATGAAATCGATAATGCAATTGAAACATTGCAATCTGCGATTGAAATGACAGAAAATGTACCGGATGAGGTTCAACACTGCCTTTTTTAAAATAGAGTCATTTTTTAAACGAGTGAACACTCCAGCCACTTTGATGCATCAATCAAAAATTACAAATTTTTTTAATTAATTTTGTTGAAACAGTAATTTGACAAGGTATAAGAATGAATTAATGTGCCATAAAAGCTAGAAGCTTCTGTTTATTTATTTAATTTATCTTTTTATTTTTTGTTATCTTTTTTTATATTCAATAAATACTTTTAAGCAAAAAAAAAAATAATAATCTCTCTAACTCGAATTTTTCAAAAACTCCCTCTAACTCGAACTAATTTTGACATCCCGTGAAAATTCGACTTAGAGGGAGTCGACTGTATATCCGTAAGTATAAAAAAATCACATTAATTAAAACATAAACATAAAAAATTCGTAAGTTAAAAACAAATCACATTATTTAATTCACAGTTCATTTGATTTTTTTAAATATTAAGTTAATTAACATTCTAGCAGGAACACAAACATATAGACTTTAAAAGATCAAAGTTTTAGTAATTGATTTTTAGAATAGCACGATAAAATGCTTTATCTTCGTTTTTTTCTTGGTACGGAATCTTACTTTTTATATCATTTTTTTTTAACTTCCCATAGGAAGTTATTGTAATGTGTCCGATTTGTCGAATTGAAAATTTTGACATTTCTCGACGTTTCAAGGTCCCTAGAGTCGAAATAAAAGATTTTTAGAAAGATGTCTGTGCGTGCGTGTGTACGTACGTTCGTACGTCCGTATGTCCGTATGTCCGTACGTCCGTACGTCCGTACGTTCGCGACGTTTTTTTCGTCGTCCATAGCTCAAGAACCAGAAGAGATATCGACTTCAAATAAATTTTGTTATACAGATAATAAGGCAGAAAGATGCAGAAAGGGCTCTCAAGAAAATTGCGTGGGTGGTTTTTTTACCATAGCAGTTTATTTATTATCTCCGCGTATATTCCTCCAAGTTCAAACAATGAGGCTTATGAAAAGATTAATGACTGCATAGAAAATATTTATGTACTTATGGAACCCGAAGATGAAATTTTGATCGTAGGTGACTTTAATCTACCAAACCTTAACTGGACAAAAATTGATGACGACAACTTCCATGTTCCAATAAATGCGTCCAGCCTTAATGAACTAACATGTATAGATGGTATGTCATCGTGTGGTTTAAGTCAATTCAATGGATTGAGAAATCGTTTTGGAAAAATTCTTGACTTAGTGTTTTTCGCCGATACAATTAACAACGAAATCGCTGTTTTAACTGCTACTGTAAAACTAATAGACGAAGATCGACATCATCCTGCATTAGATATTTCACTAGGTTTAAACATGTCTTCTCCTTACAATGACGATAATAACAACAAACTTGAATTTGACTTTTCTAAATGTAATTTAGTAGATCTTTTTGATATGTTAATAACTGTAAATTGGAATCAATTATTTTGTAATTGTAATATTGAGGATATGTGTAATAATTTTTATAGAACTCTTTTTAACTGCTTTTACGAAACTATTCCTTTAAAAAGATCACGTTTTGCTTCAAATGCACCACCATGGTTTGATACGCGTATTAAAAACTTAAAAAATAAAAGGAACAAAGCTTGGGTAAAATATAACATAACTAGAACTGACGATGATTACAGAACTTTCTTAATTCTAAAACAACTCTTTTCTGATTATTCTAACATTCTATATGACGATTACATTTGTAAAATTGAACATGGTATTAAATCTAATCCAGATAGTTTCTGGAATTTCGTTAATAATAAAAGGAAAACGAGTGGCTATCCGAATTCGATGTCAAATAATTCGTCAACTAGTCAAGACCCAAAGATTATTGCAAACATGTTTGCTAATCAATTCAAAGTAGCATTTGAAGAATCAGACTTTAATAATTCCTCTTCTTTTTCTTCTTCTTCTGACAGTTTTACTCATTTAAACGCAATTAATTTTGAAATAAGTGAAGACACAGTTGCTCAACATATATTAAAACTCGATGAGTGCTTTACTCCAGGCCCCGATGGTGTTCCATCTTATATATTAAAAAAATGTGCTTCTTATCTGTCATATCCGTTATGTGTTCTCTTCAATGCATCCTTAAAAAGTTCAATTTTTCCTGTTATCTGGAAAAGTTCATTTATTATTCCCATACATAAAAAAGGCCCAAAGAATGAAATAATGAACTATAGGCCCATTGCGAAACTATCTGTGATACCTAAACTGTTTGAGTCAATTGTGAGTAATGTTCTTTCTTTTCATTGTAGTTCTATTATTTGTGATAGCCAGCATGGCTTTGTCAAAAAGAGATCCACTGTAACTAATTTATTTAACTTCGTGTCCTTTTGTCTAGATGTATTTGAAAAACGCGGGCAAGTTGATTGCGTATTTACTGACTTTAGTAAAGCCTTTGACAAGTTATGTCACAATACACTAATTCTAAAATTATACCATCTAGGATTTAACAACAATTTTATAAATTGGATTACTTCATACTTAAAAATCGTCGTTATTCTGTCTTGTTTCGTAATGAAAGTTCAATTCAATTTGTGGTCAATTCTGGCGTCCCTCAGGGCAGCCACCTAGGTCCTATTTTATTTGTTTTATTTATTAACGACTTGGTTTCAAACTTAAAAAACTCGTCTGTCCTTGTTTATGCTGATGACATTAAGCTTTTCAAAAGTATAAAATCCTCCTCTGACTGTTTATTATTACAAGAAGACTTAACAATATTTAGGGAATGGTGCAATAAAAACCGACTTGTTTTAAATGTTGATAAATGTAAAACTATGAGTTTTACACGTAAAAAAATTCCGTTTTTGTACAACTATACGTTTGATTCTTGTCCGTTATGTAAAGTTTCTATGTTTTCTGACTTAGGTATTATTCTAGATCCCAAATTATCATTTAATGATCATTTAAGTTATATAATTAAAAAAGCCAATAGGGTTATTGGATTCATTAAAAGATTCGGTCGTGATTTTCGGGATCCTTATGTTCTTAAACTTCTATTTATTTCGTTTGTTAGACCAATTTTAGAATACGGCTGTGTGGTATGGTCACCTTATTACTCAATACATGTTTCAAGAATTGAAGCGATCCAAAAAAGGTTTCTGCGTTTCTGTCTTCGGTCTCTTCCATGGGCAAGGGAAAATCTATTTCCGCCTTATTCTCAAAGACTAGCTTTGATCAGCCTCCCTTCTTTGATTAACCACAGAAAGTATATACAATTTTGTTTTATTGTTGGGATTATTAATGGTTCGATATCATTACCATCAGTTCTAAGTAAATTAAATTTCAGTTTCAGTCGTGCAAGTTTAAGGCGACAGCAACCTATTATTCGAATATTTAGCAGATCAAACTATGGTGTATGTAGCCCTCTCAATCAGTTAATAACAATTTATAACGAATTTCATTTTTGTTTAGAATCTGTAAATGATAATATAAAATGTAAACAATTTAAACTTATGTTTTTCAACAATATTGAATAATAAAAAAGAGGCTGGGATGCGACCCACACTGATAACTTCCCATCCCGTCTATCGATTTGTCTTGCTTAAAAGTTTGTCTAAATGTATCAATTCTTGCCAAATTTGCGTTCTATTTTTTGTAGATTTTATTTTTTTTATGAAAAAACGGACTGTTGGATTTTTATAAAAAAATTACTGAATAATAAAAAACAATATTTTCTGTGAAATAAAATAAGTTTGAAGCCAATATTTTTAATTTTTGAAAAGCTATTTGAGCCGAAAATCAATTTTTACCAACTTTTATTAATTTTTTTGTTTAGGTTTTTATTTTTTGTAAAAAAACTGTCAATTCGATTTTTCTCAAAATTTTTCCTAATGTTGAAAACAATATTTCTTATAAGTTAAAATTAGTTAGAAGTCATAATCTCAAATTTTTGAAAAGATATTCAAGTCGAAAATCAATTTTTACCAACTTTTGTTAAATTTTTTTTTCGGTTTTTAATTTTTTGTAAAAAAACTGTCAATTCTATTTTTTTCAAAATTTTACTGAATGTTGAAAACAACATTTTTTGAAAGATAAAAGTAGTTTAAAGCCAATATCTCAAAGTCTTGAAAAGATATTTGAGTCAAAACTCAATTTTTACCAACTTTTTTTTTATTTTTTTTTAGGTTATTATTTTTTGTAAGAAAACTGTCAATTCGATTTTTCTCAAAATTTTATCAGATGTCAAAAACATTATTCTTTATTGCACAAAATTGTTTTGGAAATGAAATCATATTTTAGTCGTAAAATTTTCGAAGTGACAAATTTTTTTTTTCAGTTTTTTTGATTTATAAAAAAAACCGTTAATTGAATTTTTTTCCAAAAATATAATTATTTTGTATCACGTTACAATATATAATATAAAATTTAATTCAAGTCTCTAGCGTCATTGGTTCATGAGATATTTAGGGTTAACCAAAATTTTCACCTTTTTTTTAAACTGCTATGGTAAAAAAACCACCCACGCAATTTTCTTGAGAGCCCTTTCTGCATCTTTCTGCCTTATTATCTGTATAACAAAATTTATTTGAAGTCGATATCTCTTCTGGTTCTTGAGCTATGGACGACGAAAAAAACGTCGCGAACGTACGGACGTACGGACGTACGGACGTACGGACGTACGGACGTACAGACGTACGGACGTACGGACGTACGTACACACGCACGCACAGACATCTTTCTAAAAATCTTTTATTTCGACTCTAGGGACCTTGAAACGTCGAGAAATGTCAAAATTTTCAATTTGACAAATCGGACCCATTACAATAACTTCCTATGGGAAGTTAATAATAAATATAAATTATGATATTAGACATTATTAGATTATAAGAATTGTTAACGTTAGATTTTAACGAATTAAATAAATAAATAAATAAATAAAATTTTGAAAAAAATTGAATTGACAGTTTTTGTACAAAAAATTAAAAACCTAAAAAAAATTAACAAAAGTTGGTAAAAATTGATTTTCGACTTAAATATCTTTTCAAACATTTGAGATAATGGCTTCTAACTAATTTTAACTTATAACGAACATTTAACATTACGAACAATTTTGAGAAAAATCGAATTGACAGTTTTCTTAGAAAAAATAAAAACCTAAAAAAAAACAATGCTAAAACTTGGTAAAAATTTACTTTCGACTCAAATAGCTTTTCAAAAATTACAAATATTGGCTTCAAACTTATTTTATTTCACAGAAAATATTGTTTTCGATATTCAGTATTTTTTTATAAAAATCCAACCGTCCGTTTTTTTCTTAAAAAAAAATTAAATCTACAAAAAATAGTACGCAAATTTGGTTAAAATTGATACATATAGACAAACTTTTAAGCAAGACAAATCGACAGACGGGGTGGGAAGTTATCAGTGTGGGTCGCATGCCAGCCTCTTTTTTTTTGGAGTCAATGGCCTTTTGCTGGAGCTAAACGTAGCTCATTTTGCCATAAATTATCATCGTTTGGCTTTTGAAAACGTCCGGTCCTTTTTGTCAAATCATAATAAGTGTAGTCCACTTCTTTGAATGAAGTCTTACATCCTATTTTATAAGTATTCCCCTCGTTGTAAATAAGAGTTTTGACTTTAAAAAACTGGATACTGGAAAGCCAGGTTTTCGGACTTGAAAGCGTAGTTTTTAAAATCCTTTTGATTCATTTGCAAATTTTTTAAGCTAACGTTTGAAAAATTCATTTTGTTTAAAAGCCGAATTAAAGTGACTTGACTGGGTATTTCGATGTTTCGTAAATATTTTTCAATTACGCTGTGGACACAGTCAACTTCTTGCAAACAAGAATGTCCTGGCTCACAAAACTTTTGCGTTATTTCTTTGATTGTATTTGGATGGTCATGAAGGAATTGCAGGATGGCAGTCGACGTTATCCGGTTTCTATTTTGTGGAACGCATGAATCGCTCCACAAAATTATTTTTTTCATATTTGGGTGGTCATCTACAACTTTTTTTAAGATTTTTTTTAATCCGCTGGCGATATCATTTCCAGACCGCCCGCTTACTGTCTCATTTCAGATTACGCAGTATGTTACTTTTACGGAACCGGGTATGATAAGTGTACCAGTTAGATTGTATACACAAAGTTTTCTTTTATAAAAAAAGTTCGATGTATATATTTTTGGTGGTGTAAATACGTTTTCTAGGTCATACATCAAAACGGCGCGCGGTGCTTTCATCAAGGTTTTGCAAGTTTTTTTCGCGCTCAGCCTTCGTGAATATCTTTTCTTCCAAGTGTTTTTAATAAATCGGAATTTCAGCTTCCGAACACATTTCTTTATTAGCCCTATAAAGACTACTTGTCGCATAAGTCTTTTTTTGGGGCATGGAATGACACATACGACAATTATTTAGCGAACGTTGACTGAAGAGATTTTGTATGAAAAAAATGTCGTATGTTTTAATTTTGTCGTATGTGTAGCATTTTGTATACACATACGACAAAGAAATACTTAAATGTTGGCGACCTTGTACATACGACAAATTTTAAGGATATTATCTTGGAAACTAAGGCAGATATCGTAAAACGGATTTCACTAGATTGTAGAGAAAAAATTAAATAACAAAACTGCATTTAAATCTCAAAACCTCAATTTTTCACATACGACAGTATTTTATCCAGGCGACACGGTGAGTACTTCTGAATGGACACATCACAGTAGAACCAATGATCATAAGAGAAAAAGTAGAGTTCCAGTTATTAATACACGGTTTAACAGAATAAGGCATTGTTTTGAAGGTAAAGTGGAAACGTACTCATTAGAAAATACCGATGAGGGGGTTATAGACATTAATATATTTTTGAAAAGTTGTAAGACTGATATTATACAACTACTTGGAAAATCGTTTGAAACAAAAGGAGGTGTAAAGTTCAGCATTGAGCTGTTTGCAGAGTTTATAAAATATATAACAATGCAGGAAGAATCAGAAACAACTGAGATAAGTATAAAATCTTTCAAATGTCCAATGCAGATAGCTCTTCAAAATGATAACTTGGAAGATATACTTGAAAATATGAGTAAGATCATTGAGACTAAAAGTGAAGAGTTTGAGGATAAAGATTCTGGATGGACACTATTTTGTATAAAACATATTGAAGTCAATATTAACGAATATAAACCCTTAAGAGGTTCAAGTTACTTAAAACTGCCGAGAAGTATTGAATTGAAAAAAGCCTGTGTTAATGTGCAAAATAATGACAAATTCTGTTTCAAATGGGCAGTTATATCAGCTCTTTCCCCCATAGATGACAATTCGCATAGAGCTAGTAAATATCTGATTGAAAACATTCAAAACGGAGTGATAAGTTTAATGAATGGAACTCTAGTTAACTTTACAAATTTAGTTTTCCCTTTGAAACTTAAAGATATTTCGATTTTTGAAACTCTAAACCCTACAATAAGTGTAAATGTGTTCGGAGTAGAAAAAAATGGAGCTGGAGAAAACTATAGAGTTGTAGGTCCATATTATAATTCTAACCATAAGAGAGACCTACACATAAACTTGTTACTTATACAAGAAGGTGAATACAATCACTATGTGTGGATAAAAAATATGTCCAGATTAATAGGAGCTCAAATAAATCATGGTAAACGATCAATTAGAATATGTAATTCATGCCTGCTGACATTCAACACGGATAAAGGATTTGAGAAGCATGAAACTGAATGCAACAAAATTGTGACAACCCTACCAAATGAGACAAATAATATACTACAGTTTGAGCATCAATCGAGGTCACTCGAAGTCCCATTTGCCATCTATGCAGATTTTGAATGCATGCTGGTGAATATTGATAGCTGCCAACCTGATCCCTCAAAATCATCGACTACATCGATTAAAAAACATGTCCCGATTGCTGTTTCATACTTTATCAAATGCTCATTTGATCCATCTCTAAATAAATTGTTCAAATACACCGGTAAGTAAATTTGTTTTAAAGGATTTATCTCTTATGCTGTATGAAAATTATGAGCGCTGTAATACAAATTTTTTTTTTTTTTTTTTTTTTTTACTCTAGGTGAAGACTGTGCACGAGTTTTTGTTACGAACTTGATTGAAGACTCCAAACATATTCATCAACATCATTTGAGTAGAAAGATCCCAATTAACATGACACCCCAGGATGAAATCAAATTTCAGCAGGCAACAAGATGTCATATTTGTAAGAAGGCAGTATGGGGCGAACTAAAGGTACGAGATCATGATCACTTGACTGGTAAATTCAGAGGAGCAGCGCATTCAAATTGTAACTTAAACTATAAGATACCTAAATTCATTCCAATTTTTTTCCATAATTTGACCGGTTATGATTCTCATTTATTTATAAAAGAGCTGGGTAATATCAAAGGGTTTATCAATATTATTCCTCTCAACAAAGAGAAATATATATCCATATCAACAAAACTATTAATAAATAGAGAGCAGAGCGAGTTTCTAGAATTACGGTTCTTAGACTCATTTAGATTTTTACCTTCAAGTATAGATAAGATAGCAAAAACTCTTGATGAAAAAAAAGATTTTAAAATTTTATCAACATTTTTCAAAGATGATGAATCTATTCAACTTATGACTCGTAAGGGTGTTTTATGCTATGATTATTTAGATTCTATAGAAAAATTAAGTGAGACGGAGCTTCCTCCAATAGAATCATTTAGAAATTCTTTGGTTGAAGAGGAATGTAACCAAGATGATTATAATCATGCTCAGAAAGTTTGGTCACATTTTAAATGTAGTAATTTAAGAGAATATCTTGAACACTATTTAATTACAGACGTCTTAATTTTATCAGACATTTTTGAAAAATTTAGAATTGATTCTAGAACAATTTATGGTCTAGACCCCTGTCACTATTATACATTGCCAGGTTTTTCGTGGGATGCTATGTTGAAAGAAACAGGTGTTAAGCTTGAACTTTTGACAGACATTAACATGTATAACTTTTTCGCTAAGGGTATAAGAGGAGGTTTAACACAATGTAGCTTGCGACATTGTAAAGCAAATAATAAATATATGGTTGATTATGATTCAAGTAAACCATCTGATTATTTAATGTACTTGGATGCTAATAACCTATACGGTTGGGCTATGTCTGATTACCTCCCACATTCAGACTTTAAATGGGTTGAACCTCCAACTAATTTAGATGAGATTAAAGGCTGGTTAATTTCAAATATAAACATTGGTTATGTTTTAGAAGTGGATCTCGAGTATCCCATAGAAATACATGATAATCACAATGATCTTCCATTCTGTCCTTCAAACATTTCATTGTCTGGTAAATCTAATAAGAAATTAATTGCTGATTTGAATAATAAAGTTAATTATATAATTCATTACAAAACATTAATTCAATGCCTTGATAATGGTTTGGTGCTTAAGAAAATTCATAGAGTGATGCAATTCAAACAATCTCAATGGCTGAAAAAATATATTGATTTAAATAATGAACTACGAAAAAAAGCCACCACAAAGTTTGAAAAGGATCAGCGTAAACTTTGCAATAATGCCGTATTCGGAAAAACTATGGAAAATGTAGACAAACGAAAAGATTATTAAATAAAGAAGTTCGGCCAACAAGACTAATTGAATTGAGAAATAAGTCAATAAAACGCCTTATAGTCTTGCCTATCAAGCAAGACTATAAGGCGTTTTATTGACTTATTTCTCAAACGAAAAGATGTTCGAATTGTCGATTCAATAGAAAGCAAAGGTACCCATCTCGGTAGTCGCGCTCTTATAGCTAAACCTAATTTTCATAGCATATTAGAATTTTCGGAAACCATGGCTGCTATTCAGTTAAAACGAATTCACAGTGTATATAATAAGCCTATATACTTAGGTTTTTGTGTTTTGGAGATTTCAAAGTATAAAATGTACGACTTTCATTATGCATACATGAAACCTAAATTTACTGACAACCTACATCTGGCCTACATGGATACCGATTCATTTATTTATAAAATAAGAACAGATGATTTTTACAATGATATAAGAAATGATATAATAGATAAATTTGATACTTCAGACTATCCACCCCAAAACCGCTACGGTATTGCCCAGCTCAATGTGAAAAAGTTAGGATTTATGAAGGATGAAAATAATGGTAGAATAATGAAGGAATTTATAGGATTAAGAGCTAAAATGTATAGTATAGACATAGAAGATTCAGCACTAATAAAAAAGGCTAAGGGTGTTAAATCAGCAGCTGTAAAAAAAATGTCTTTACAAAATTATAGAGACTGTTTGCTACACAAACAAAACTTCTTTAGTAAAATGTTGAACTTTAGATCTAAACACCATACTATATACACCGAATGTATAAACAAATTGAGTTTAAGTTGTTCTGATGATAAAAGATTTATATGTACTAATAATATAAATACACTAGCTTGGGGTCATTATCGAATAGAACTTGAAAATGAAATGTAAAACTGATCTTGTGGCAGTGGCCTTAAAATTTAATAAAAAAAAAATAAAAAAAAAATATTAAAAAAATTAACATGTCTTTTTACTTAACGATTCTTTTCTCTCTTCACTCATATGGATCATCTTTCCGAAAAAACTTAACTCTTAAACATCATGTTCTGTTCATGATTTTGTTCAGTTTCCTATGGTGATTTTTGCGTTCCGAACGTGAATTTTACGTTTTTGCGTATTAACGTGAACGTTAATTTTACGTTCTTACGTTCTAACGTGAACGTGAATTTTACATTTTAACGCGAATTTTACGTTTTTTGCGTTTTAACGTGAACGTGAATTTTACGTTGTTTACGTTTTAACGTGAACGTGAATTTTACGTTTTAACGCGAATTTTACGTTTTTTGCGTTTTAACGTGAACGTGAATTTTACGTTGTTTGCGTTTTAACGTGAACGTGAATTTTACGTTTTTACGTTCTAACGTGAACGTGAATTTTACGTTTTTACGTTCTAACGTTTGCTAAGCATGGTCTAGAACGTTAGTTTTCATATACAAAGGTTGTGCTATCCAAAAAATCCAACTATGAAAGTATATCCCACAACCAATTTATCACTGAAAATCCAATCCCACAACCAATGTTGAAATGAAAAAAAATATAGATGGTGCTAGAAGATGCCGATATTTAGCATAGATCAGAACCCTGGTGATGCCGGTGCACCGGTGATTAGCATAGATCAGAACCCTGGTGCAGCACCGGTGCACCGGTGTTCCAGAACCCTCTAGTTACAACTACTTGATGCCGGTGATGCCGGTGGCCTCGTACCCTCTAGTTACAACTACTAGCTTGCATTCCAGTACCATTTTGAATAAAATTTATTATCTCGGGACATAACTGGTAAGCTACTATGAAATCTATTTTCGAAACTTATTTAGAGTTTCTTGAAAATAAGCTGACAAGCGTATAAGAGGAAATACCTTTAGAACTACACCAATTCTATTGGGACCTTGCAAATTAAGCAGTGTCTGTGTGGACGCATATCATAATGAAAGCGCCATGATCACGCCAACTGCATCCAGTCGATTTTATTAATGCGTAGCGGCATGAAATTAAAAGTGAACAACACAAGAAGCCGATAACATCCCTATCAGAGGAGCTGATATGAAAATAGGAGTTCGATCGGAGTTGCAGAACGTGTATAAGAGTTTCCGTTGAAAACTTAAATAACTAGACATTTTACAAATTTCGTATTTTGAAGTGTATAATCATATAGTAAAAGACTGTTCAAAACATGACATTTCAGAATTTGGTAACTTGCTTATGCCGAATCATAACGGTTTTCGAGTAATGAAATCTTGAAAAACACCTACTTTGAGATTTTTTTCATTTACCTATCCTGTCCACAAAACATTTTTGTTTTTAATATTTTTGGTATTTTGAAATAACTAAATGTACACTAATTAAAAAAAATATAAGAGATGCCATTTAGCATCTTTTTAATGGATACTTTTAAGACTAAAATGGAACACAATTTTGACGATTAAATTTAAAGCTGTATGCTGACAAACATTTTCTTTGTTCTTAAACTTCCTAAAAAGGTATTAATTTTACGACGCATAAGCCCAAATCAAAATCTTAATGGCTTTTATTAATATAGATATAGATTCGTACAGATAAAACATAAAGGGAGGTGAAAAGAACTGCAAGAACAGCGACTTGAAGACTATCAACTTAAAGCATCTGATTCTTGTGATTCTGGGGCAAGACTCAAATAAACTGGAAAAGGATGGTATCACATGGCTTTTTCAGACGATAAAACTATTGAATTTCGTTGGCCCTGATGGGGCAACCTCTCATTTTCACCATTTGAGAAAATAAAAAGGTGTTAAAAGCTTTCTTCACAACTTAGAAGTAGGTATTGTTATATTGAAAGCTGAACGTTAAGGTTGAGGTCGTTACATCAAAAAATACTGCAGCTGGATATAATATTTTTTGACACAAACCTACCAACATGATAACTCGCCTATTCACTCGGTGCGCATAATAAAACCTTGGGCAGAGGAGCAAAATTTACACTTCCTTCAATAACTGCTGCACTCTTCAGATCTAAACATTGTTAAATATACTTGGGGATGGTTAGTAGCCACAGATAATGATGGTTGACGCAAACTTATATTCAATTTTAGATAATTCTTTCCAAAATCTTTTCTTAACATCTTAAGGGAGTAAATAGCAGCAACAGATGGCACAATAAATTGGAAAAATGTAAAAAGTATTTCCAAAAAATTTTGTTTGCGTATTCAGTTGAAGCGGAGTGTTATCAAGTTCTTTTCTGTTCAGTTTTTTTATTCAACATTTTGTTTTGTATAAAACTTGAATTCTTTTCATCTTTCATAAAAAAACGGTATTATATTAAAATTATTTTCAAAAGAAATGTTATTCTTATATATCTATATACATATGTACACATAAATATTATTTTTCTTACTATGTGTGTTATTACACCCCGACTTTTTTGGAAAGACTCAAATAAGTGCGAAAGAGAAATTAGGTGAAATAGAAATACTTTAAAAAGTCTCTACCCGTAGAGTTCTGGGTTCGGGATTCTTGGATTGTTTTTGACGTTTCTCTTTCTTGCCTTTCTTTGTTTCTTGGCGTTGCTTTATTATTCTTTCTATTGTTACCGAGTAAACAAGAAATATTCCGCCGGACAAATTCAAGTGGAGCAAAGACCTTATAATGAAATTAAATGAAGGAATGATTAAAAGAGTCTAGCTTTATAGTTTAAGCTTTGGAATGTTTCACCCGTTGAAACAAAGTGATAGCCAACTTTTCTGGCCCTCGAAATTGTATTTTTTTTATGTCGTTTTCAATGAAAAGCAGGTTAAAAGTTTCTTCATTCGTCCTTTTATAATTTAAAAACGATGGTTTATCAATTGATTTTAGTTATTTTGTCAAGAAAATGAAGGATTATCTCCAGATTTCAATCCAATTCCTATTTTTACATTATTCGGAATTATTATCCGTATTCATGATGTCAATAATCATTGCTGTAGTAAAAAGTGCAGATTTCTTTAATTATTTTCACACTTTGACTATGTGGATGAGAACAAAAAATGAAAGAGAACTGTCAAAAACACGCAACCGAAAACAATCCGAGTGTAATAATGCGAGATTGACGGGATGAGTGTTCAAAAGAAAATATGCGAAACACGCAGCATACAAAAAGTCTGGGTGTAATAACACACTATCCTCACATAATAGAGAGCATATATGTTTAGCCATATTGGTTTGCCTACAAGCTAAACTGGCCTCATAAAGTATTTCTTAGGGTGCGTGTAATTTCTCCTCTAGTTTATGAAATTTCCCCTAAGAACTCAGTAAATGTGTCTATGTATGCGTGAAAACACGTCAATTTTACTCGTTGAATTCTTCCACATTACAAATACAACAATGTAAACAAATGGGTTTTGAAGGGTGATACGTACGAAGGATTTATATCTACATATAGAGTGTTTTTGGTTTAAAAGGAATAAGATCTATGTTTGACTTAGGGTGCAAACGGAATGATCACGATGTATCTGTAGATGTCGTTTCACATCCCCCTTTTTTACAAGTCTAGTCAGAGTGGGCGTCGGATGATCCTCCCAGAGCTAGTAGATTTCTGTGGTGAATTCACTTGTTGATTCTCAGCTTTAGTTGTTGTTGTTGGATTAGGTGATATCCATTTTTCGTTAATTGGGTTTTCTGAGCTCGGTACGTTTTGAATTGCTTCATTTTCGTCAAGGTCAAGATTCGGCTTCTGATAAACTTTGGCTTTTGTTGGCTTGATGTTGGTGATGTTTCGGCGCAGCTCTTTGCCATTGTTGAATTTCAGGTTATAAGATCTGGAATGTATTTTTTCTTTGACTACTGCAGGTTCCCATTCTTTCTTATCGATGCGAGTAAGAACATTCTGTCCATTATTTAGCTGTTGAGGTGGTGTGGAACCATGACTGTTGTTTATAGCTTGGTTATGTCTCATATTGTTCAGTTCTTCTGTGATGTTATTTTGTTGACTTGGTATAAGTGCCTGAGTTGTTGCTGGTATTTGAGATCTGAGATTTCTGCAGTATAGACGTTGGGCTGGTGTACCGATATTTCCTCTAGGTGTATTCATGAAATTAAGGATAGCCAGGTGATAATCGGTATTGTCGTAGTGACACTTCTTCAATAGTTGTTTAGTGGTTTGTACAGCTCTTTTTGCCAAGCCATTTCCTCTTGGATGATGTGGTGAACTGGTACGGTGGTCAAATTGCCATAGCTTTGCAAAATTTTTGAAGTCAACAGATGAAAATTGTGGACCATTATCCGATTCCAACACTTTCGGGATTCCATGGTAAGCAAAAATGTTTTTCAAAAAATTAATGACATTACTTGCTGTTGTTTCCTTCAATTTTTCAAATGTGATGAATCCTGAATAACTGTCAGTGAGAACGATGCATTCTTCTCCCAAGAAATGGAAAAGGTCGGTAGCAACAATTTCAAATGGAAATTTGGGTAGCACTTTGGATTCTATGGGGTGTTTGTTGTTGCTACGCTGATGAACTTGACAATATGCACATTTTTGGATAAAATTCTGTAGATCCTTTGTCAGTTTTGGCCAGAATACGTAGTCTCTTGCATGACGTATACATTTTTCGTAGTTGAGATGACCTCCATGAATGTACTTCAACATCTCATAACGCATTGCTTCAGGTATGAGCGTTTTATGTGACTTGTGGATTATACCATCGCAAACTGAGAATTCTTCGCGGAAGTACCAATATGGTTTAATTGATTCAGGTAATTGTTGAATATCATTTGGCCAGCCTTTTGAAATGTATTTGAACAGGTGTTGATATGATTCATCGGCAGCTGTTAACTTTGTCAACATTCTTGATCTTGGAACATTCTTGATCCTTTTATGTAGGTTGTAAGTCAATAAGCTCAAGCGAATTCTTTGGAGTCTAGCTGGACATGCATGTAATGGTTTTTGGAATATTGATTCCAAAGGCTTGTGGTCTGATTCGACAACTGGTTGCTTACCCCACACGTATTCATGGAACTTTTCGCATCCGAACTTGATAGCAAGAGCCTCCTTCTCCAACTGAGAGTATCGCTGTTGGCATTCGGTTAGCGATTTGGATGCATATGCTACCGGCTGTTCCTGTTGCAAAAGTACGGCTCCTAGTGCTGAAGAACTTGCATCAACTTGAAGCTTGACATCTTGATTTACGTCGTAAAGTTTGAGTACGGGTGGTTTTGTGATAATTTCCTTTAATTCGTCAAATGACTTTTGTTGGATTTCATCCCACACCCATTGAGTTGATTTCTCAAGGAGTTTTCGAAGTGGTGTCATCATCTGCGAATAGTTTGGTATAAACTTACTTAAATATGTGAACTTAGCAAGGATGCGCTGGAGTTCTTTTCGGTTAGTTGGGGGCTTTAGTCGACGGATTGCTTCTGTTTTTTCTGGATCTGCTCTGCTGACATGCCCTTACGATCGATAATATGTCCGAGGAATTTTATTTTTGACTGCTCGAACTGGAATTTGTCTCTATTTAGTTTCAGACCGTTTTCTTGGATAATCGTTAGAACTTTTTCAGTAGTGCGTCTGAGTTCCTCTATTGTTCTTGCGTGTATTAGGATATCGTCAATTGCTACTTCTACCTTTGTGAGATCAAAAAAAAGTTTTTGCATGATCCGTTGGAATACTTCTGGGGCTGAGGAGATGCCAAATGGAAGACGTTTGCAGCAATATTGTCCCCACGGTGTTGCGAACGTAAGTATACGTTTGTTACGATCTGAGACTCGAACTTGCCAAAAGCCTCTCCTGCAGTCCAATAGAGTGAAGAAATTCGATCCGTTGGTTCTCGCAGCGATGTTTTCAATTGTTGTCATCGGGTGATGTCGACGCAAAATATTCTTATTGACAATGGTCGGGTCAATACAGATTCTGATTTTGTTGTTCTTTTTGACAACTACCATGGGCGAAACAGCTGGCGTTGGTTCTTTTATTGGCTCGATGGCATCCAAATTAACCATTTCGTCTAGAGCTTTTTTGACATCATCTCTTATCTTGTACGAAATTCTTCTTGGAGTACAAATTTCAAAAGACGGATTTGGTATAAGGTCAATGTCATGCTCGACGTTTTTTATACGGCCGAGTCCATTAAATATGTCTTCTTCTTTGATGGAATAGATTCGGTGACGTGAAATAACGCCAAATGAAATAAATCCAAATTCAAAAAATTTGGCATTATTTCGTTTTTGAAAACGAAATAAGGCCAAATTTTCAATTTGGGTTTATTTCGCTTTAGAAAACGAAATAATACCAATTTGGCATTGTTTCGATTTAAAACTTTACAGAATTAGAAAAAAAACTTAAAGTAAAATTATCTTTTGTTTTCTCTCTATGCTAAATTAAATTCTTTATTCAATTTTGGGAATTACAAAATTCGGTAATTGTCTAGAATAGCTACTTTTGCTAAGAACATAGAAAAAAAATTCGGAAAATAACCAAATCGGTGTATTTTTTCGTAAATTTAATAAAAAATCGGGGGAAGTGCAATTTTGCAACAATTTTTTTTGTTATTAATTAAAATTGTGACACTTCTTCAATAGTTGTTTAGTGGTTTGTACAGCTCTTGTTGCCAAGCCATTTCCTCTTGGATGATGTGGTGAACTGGTACGGTGGTCAAATTGCCATAGCTTTGCAAAATTTTTGAAGTCAACAGATGAAAATTGTGGACCATTATCCGATTCCAACACTTTCGGGATTCCATGGTAAGCAAAAATGTTTTTCAAAAAATTAATGACATTACTTGCTGTTGTTTCCTTCAATTTTTCAAATGTGATGAATCCTGAATAACTGTCAGTGAGAACGATGCATTCTTCTCCCAAGAAATGGAAAAGGTCGGTAGCAACAATTTCAAATGGAAATTTGGGTACCACTTTGGATTCTATGGGGTGTTTGTTGTTGCTACGCTGATGAACTTGACAATATGCACATTTTTGGATAAAATTCTGTAGATCCTTTGTCAGTTTTGGCCAGAATACGTAGTCTCTTGCATGACGTATACATTTTTCGTAGTTGAGATGACCTCCATGAATGTACTTCAACATCTCATAACGCATTGCTTCAGGTATGAGCGTTTTATGTGACTTGTGGATTATACCATCGCAAACTGAGAGTTCTTCGCGGAAGTACCAATATGGTTTAATTGATTCAGGTAATTGTTGAATATCATTTGGCCAGCCTTTTGAAATGTATTTGAACAGGTGTTGATATGATTCATCGGCAGCTGTTAACTTTGTCAACATTCTTGATCTTGGAACATTCTTGATTCTTTTATGTAGGTTGTAAGTCAATAAACTCAAGCGAATTCTTTGGAGTCTAGCTGGACATGCATGTAATGGTTTTTGGAATATTGATTCCAAAGGCTTGTGGTCTGATTCGACAACTGGTTGCTTACCCCACACGTATTCATGGAACTTTTCGCATCCGAACTTGATAGCAAGAGCCTCCTTCTCCAACTGAGAGTATCGCTGTTGACATTCGGTTAGCGATTTGGATGCATATGCTACCGGCTGTTCCTGTTGCAAAAGTACGGCTCCTAGTGCTGAAGAACTTGCATCAACTTGAAGCTTGACATCTTGATTTACGTCGTAAAGTTTGAGTACTGGTGGTTTTGTGATAATTTCTTTTAATTCGTCAAATGACTTTTGTTGGATTTCATCCCACACCCATTGAGTTGATTTCTCAAGGAGTTTTCGAAGTGATGTCATCATCTGCGAATAGTTTGGTATAAACTTACTTAAATATGTGAACTTAGCAAGGATGCGCTGGAGTTCTTTTCGGTTAGTTGGGGGCTTTAGTCGACGGATTGCTTCTGTTTTTTCTGGATCTGCTCTGCTGACATGCCCTTACGATCGATAATATGTCCGAGGAATTTTATTTTTGACTGCTCGAACTGGCATTTGTCTCTATTTAGTTTCAGACCGTTTTCTTGGATAATCGTTAGAACTTTTTCAGTAGTGCGTCTGAGTTCCTCTATTGTTCTTGCGTGTATTAGGATATCGTCAATTGCTACTTCTACCTTTGTGAGATCAGTAAAAAGTTTTTGCATGATCCGTTGGAATACTTCTGGGGCTGAGAAGATGCCAAATGGAAGACGTTTGCAGCAATATTGTCCCCACGGTGTTGCGAACGTAAGTAAGTATACGTTTGGTACGATCTGAGACTCGAACTTGCCAAAAGCCTCTCCTGCAGTCCAATAGAGTGAAGAACTTCGATCCGTTGATTCTCGCAGCGATGTTTTCAATTGTTGTCATCGGGTGATGTCGACGCAAAATATTCTTATTGACAATGGTCGGGTCAATACAGATTCTGATTTTGTTGTTCTTTTTGACAACTACCATGGGCGAAACAGCTGGCGTTGGTTCTTTTATTGGCTCGATGGCATCCAAATTAACCATTTCGTCTAGAGCTTTTTTGACATCATCTCTTATCTTGTACGAAATTCTCCTTGGAGTACAAATTTCAAAAGACGGATTTGGTATAAGGTCAATGTCATACTCGACGTTTTTTATACGGCCGAGTCCATTAAATATGTCTTCTTCTTTGATGGAATAGATTCGGTGACGTGAAATAACGCCAAATGAAATAAATCCAAATTCAAAAAATTTGGCATTATTTCGTTTTTGAAAACGAAATAAGGCCAAATTTTCAATTTGGGTTTATTTCGCTTTAGAAAACGAAATAATACCAATTTGGCATTGTTTCGATTTAAAACTTTACAGAATTAGAAAAAAACTTAAAGTAAAATTATCTTTTGTTTTCTCTCTATGCTAAATTAAATTCTTTATTCAATTTTGGGAATTACAAAATTCGGTAATTGTCTAGAATAGCTACTTTTGCTAAGAACATAGAAAAAAAATTCGGAAAATAACCAAATCGGTGTATTTTTTCGTAAATTTAATAAAAAATCGGGGGAAGTGCAATTTTGCAACAATTTTCTTTTGTTATTAATTAAAAAAGTTGAAAAATGACAGATACTTGTTGCTCGATTGAAATTTTTGAAATTGGAGCCTAAAACAAGTTTTTTTTTGAATTGATAGCACGGCGCGGCGTACTAACAGCTAGGTATGTAAGGGATCACTATAGGATTGCGTTGTGATTCTTTCATAACTGTGAGCCATACTTGCTTTTTAAATTTGTGAATTTCTTTGATTTTAGTGCTCAAATGCAAAAGTTCTTTGCATATACCCAAACTCGCACCCACCCCAAATCCTATAGTGATCCCAAGCAGGGGGGTTGCAGGGGGGCAGAATGCCCCCCTTTACATACGTAGCTGTTAGTACGCCGTGCTATCAATTCAAAAAAACTTTTTAGCAAAAGTAGCTATTCTAGACAATAAATCAACCATTTTTGCGTGTTTTGTATGTAAAAAAGTGAACTTTAAACATTTTTTATTAACTTTTGAATTTTAAAATATTCGGCGTTGTTTCCATTATTTTTTTGGCCTTATTTCTTTTTATAAATCGAAATAAAGCCAAACTAGTTTTATTTCGTCTTGAACAACGAAATAAGGCCAAATTTGAAATTTGGTGTTATTTCATTTGGCACTATTTCACGTCACCAATAGAGGTTGTTGAAGTTGCAATTCCAACAACACCAAAGGAATGAAGTCAGGATTCGAAGCAATGGACGGAAGAAATCCACTTCGAATTTGGAAAGAAGTGCAACATACATCTCGACGGTGACGTGAAATAAAGCCAAATTCAAAAAATTTGGCATTATTTCGTTTTTGAAAACGAAATAAGGCTAAATTTTCAATTTGGGTTTAGAAAACGAAATAATAGCAATTTAGCATTGTTTCGATTTTAAAATTTGCAAAATTAGAAAAAAACATAAAGTAAAATTAACTTTTGTTTTCTCTCTATGCTAAATTAAATTCTTTATTCAATTTTGGGAATTACAAAATTCGGTAATTGTCTAGAATAGCTACTTTTGCTAAGAACATAGAAAAAAAATTCGGAAAATAACCAAATCGGTGTATTTTTTCGTAAATTTAATAAAAAATCGGGGGAAGTGCAATTTTGCAACAATTTTTTTTGTTATTAATTAAAAAAGTTGAAAAATGACAGATACTTGTTGCTCGATTGAAATTTTTTAAATTGGAGCCTAAAACAAGTTTTTTTGAATTGATAGCACGGCGCGGCGTACTAACAGCTAGGTATGTAAGGAGGGGCATGCTGCCCCCTGCAACCCCCCTGCTTGGGATCGCTATAGGATTTGGGGTGGGTGCGAGTTTGGGTATATGCAAAGAACTTTTGCATTTGAGCACTAAATTCAAAGAAATTCCCAAATTTAAAAAGCAAGTATGGCTCACAGTTATGAAAGAATCACAACGCATTCGTGTTCTTTGCATATACCCAAACTCGCACCCACCCCAAATCCTATAGTGATCCCAAGCAGGGGGGTTGCAGGGGGCAGCATGCCCCTCCTTACATACCTAGCTGTTAGTACGCCGCGCCGTGCTATCAATTCAAAAAAACTTGTTTTAGGCTCCAATTTAAAAAATTTCAATCGAGCAACAAGTATCTGTCATTTTTCAACTTTTTTAATTAATAACAAAAAAAATTGTTGCAAAATTGCACTTCCCCCGATTTTTTATTAAATTTACGAAAAAATACACCGATTTGGTTATTTTCCGAATTTTTTTTCTATGTTCTTAGCAAAATTAGCTATTCTAGACAATTACCGAATTTTGTAATTCCCAAAATTGAATAAAGAATTTAATTTAGCATAGAGAGAAAACAAAAGTTAATTTTACTTTATGTTTTTTTCTAATTTTGCAAATTTTAAAATCGAAACAATGCTAAATTGCTATTATTTCGTTTTCTAAACCCAAATTGAAAATTTGGCCTTATTTCGTTTTCAAAAACGAAATAATGCCAAATTTTTTGAATTTGGCTTTATTTCACGTCACCGTCGAGATGTATGTTGCACTTCTTTCCAAATTCGAAGTGGATTTCTTCCGTCCATTGCTTCGAATCCTGACTTCATTCCTTTGGTGTTGTTGGAATTGCAACTTTTCCAATGAATGCTGACCAGCTGTTGTCATCGCTTGTGTCGCTCTTTTGGTCGCAAACTACTGCTTTCACCGTCTTGTCTTTGTTGTAAGCAAATTCAGAAGATTTATTTGTCTGTAGCTTACTACAGCATGATCCGAAATGGTTTTCCTTGTTGCAGATCTTACATTTGTGTCCAAATGCAGGACATTTTCGGAGTTTGTGCTTTTTGGCACAGTTTCGACAATCGATTATATATTTTTTTTTTTTTTCGAAATTCATTTTTTTATTCATTTAAACTTAACTCTACTTACATGGTAGACAAAATGGGAAACTAGCCTAATTAATTCTACTTAAATATAACTTACTGGCCCTAATCGGGCGCTCTAAGAAATTCATGATTCTTAAAATTAATGCCTTTCGGCCTACGAACTAAGATTGTTTTATTTATTTCAATTTATGTTTTTTTTTTTTTTTTTTTTTTTAGAAAAGTTTAAAAACTAAAATCTTTATCATTTTTTGGGGTTTTTACTTACATACTAAAGTCCTTAAAATAAAACTTAAAATTACCTAATCTACCTACAAACTACTTAAAACTAGAACAACCACAGCGGCAAAACAACTATGTCCTTCTATTTGTAATTCCATCGAGGATTTTTATAATATTGTCTGTGATATGTGTTTGCATTTTTTTTTGTTTGTATTTTTGATTTCTTTTTTTTGTTTTGTATTTTATGAGATTTTGTTTTTTTATTCTTTTTTTTTTATTTTATTGTGCCACCATTCCTGCTCTACTTCAACCTAAAACTTAAGACTGAAACAAGTATGTAAGCCGGCCAAGGCAAAAATACCCCACCCCGGATTACCCATTATCAGTTGCAGTTTGAAGCCACCAAAACTGGTTCTCCTGCTTCACCCTATCAATGCGGTCCTTTTCGGACACAGCCCTACTGAACCGAAGCAGCTCCGCTCCATCACGAGCGAGGATGCCCCGTTCATACAGGAGCCGCCGGTCTACGGTTTTTCGTCTGACGTGGTAGATAAGCGGTACTGGCAATCTATCCTGTATCATGCCGCACTGGTCTAGATAGAGGAATGCCTCTGTTTTATCACAAAATTGTCAATTCTATTGATTCGAGCCTCGTTGTATAGAACCTCGTTCGAATAATAATGCAGATAAGAAGATTCCGGTGTCCGATACAAACCGAGACAGCGCCGAAGACACTGTCTCTCGAACACCCGAAACTTCTCCATTTGGGAAGGGGCAATGTTGAACCACACTGGACAACCATAAACAATCATTGGCCGTATGAGGGCCATGAAGCAAATTACCTTCACTCTGGGGCCAAGCCGACTGCTGTAAAACAGCCGTTTCGTCAGAGCGAAGGCTCCTCTGGCCTTAGTCAGAGCAGCATCCATATGTCTGTCGAAATATAGATACTGGTCCAACCAGATACCGAGGTACTTCACTACACTTTTGCTCGTCAATGCCTGTCCGTGCGGGACAACAATGACCATCTTGCGCCAATTCTTACACGTATCTCGCGAGGCTTTAGCCAACGGAGTCCGGAACAAGATTGTCTCCGACTTTTGGACATTTATTTTCAGTTTCCAATCGTCGCAGTATCGCTGAATCTTCTCGAAGTCACGCTGCAAGAGAATTCTAATAACTTCAACCTTTCGATCCGTTCTGTACGCAATCAGGTCGTCGGCATATGCAATTGCGTTAGTTAAGCTACCTATCAGATCGCTGGTGTAAATGCTGAAGAGGATCGGCGAGTTCACCGCTCCCTGTTGAAGACCGTTTTTAATTTCAAAGGTGGTGGTAGAAGTTACATTGCCACTCTTGACAACAAACTTTCTACCGTTGAGCATATCATAAAGCATATACAATAATGGTTTACTGATGCCTAGTCTGGTGAGTTTGAGGTACAACCCTTCTAACCATACGGTGTCGAAGGCCTTCTCTAAATCAACCAGAACAGCACCCGTGCATTGTTTCTTGGACTTGTTCCATTGGATATCAGAAACGAGCTTAGACGCGGCATGAATAGTGTCATGTCCTGCCTTGAACCCGAACTGATTATCCGGAATTATACTGTTGTCTGCAGCCCACTCAGCCATAGCCCTATTGATTACCTTTTCAAATACCTTGCTGATGCTTGGAAGAAGACTTATTGACCGGAGATTTGAAGGATTGGAGTTGTCCTTTCCCTTTTTCGGGAGAGGATGAACCACTGCTGTCTTCCAACGCACTGGATAATATGCATTATTCAGCGCGTTGTTGAACAGAGTGGTGTAGGTGTCTATTGCTTCAATCGGTAGGTGTCTTAGTACAATATTGGATATACCGTCGACACCTGCTGACTTCTTATTCCTTATTGAATCGAAGATGAGCTGGAGTTCTACCTTCGTGATGAGCAAGGGACTTGGGCCCGTTCGATCGGCGACCGGGTAAAACCACGGTTCTCGGATCGCCAATGCGAAATATCATTCCTCAGGTAGAAGCGATGAAGTAAGGCTCTGTTCTCCAGGTCGTGGTTCGGGCGAGTGCAAGCATTCACCTTATACACTTGCTGGAAAGCAGCACCAACTGTCTCCACTTTCTCCTGCGGATCTTCAATCACAAAGAAGTCATCATCCAAGACGGCTTCCTCAGGATCAATTTGCGCTGTCAGAAGTACGTCTGTGTTCTCTACTGTTCTCAGGAGTTTAAGACACGGAAGGTCGTTCTGGTTCTTGGACCTAAATATCTTATTAATCTCAGGGAACATACTCGGGTCGCTAGAATTAACAGCCCGAATTTTCTTGTCCCAGTACAAATGAATAGATAACCTGTAGTTTTCCTTGATCAGGGTGTTGACGTTTTTAATCGACGACTTCAGTGTCCTAATCTCCAGGTCGTACGGGTCTGTAAATCGTCTGTACAAGTTTTTCAGTCTTGTCAGTAGTCCGCTTTTCTGTCTGTGTAGTGCGTCTATAGTCGCGTTACTGTAGACGTTGTTTTGGTCGCGTTCCTTGTATTTCGGTATTGTCCGTTCCATTGTTCGTTTTATTATCTTGTCCATCTGTTCAAGGTGTTGGTCGATTTCTGTATTTGTCAAGTTTCTGTTGTTTGGTGGGGCTATGTCGCTCAAACGAAGTTCTCTTGCAAGGACTTGGGTGAAACGTGGCCATCGCATCTTACTATAATTGTAAGAATGCGTTGGAACGAATTCATCCAATTCCACAAGCTCGTTCGGAATCTGAATTACAGCAGCGAGTCCGCAGTGGTCACTGTCGTAATCGACTGTCTGTAAACAGTTTCGAGGGTGATTACCCACTTTGTCCGTTACTGTCAGTCTGGTATCGTACAGCAAAAGGTCCAGAAAGGAACCGCTCCTTGGGAACGATGGCCTTTCAATAGCCGCATAAGCCGCAATCATATACATCCGCTTCCCTTGAGTGAGAGAGATGCATACGACGCAAACTTCTAGCGTCCTGAGCTTTCGCAAATCATTATTGTATACGACTTAATAATTAATGCCCTTACGTATGAAGATTGCAACACCGCCTCCTTGAGTAGAGCCGGGTCGATCCCTTCTTACGATATTGTAATTGTTGTTAGTCAGTTTATGTTTCTGGTTTAGCTTGGTTTCGCTAGCCATAAACACATCAGGACTGTGGTCTTTTAACAGCTGGAACAAATTGGCTCTACGTTCGATCCTAATCAATGAATTCACATTCAAACCTAGGATCCTAAGGCACGTCTTCGGCAGCGCGCCCTTAACCCTGAATTTGCGCTTGGCCAGCCATCATAGAGTAGAGTTTATCTACTCTTCCGGCTTGCTCCACGATCTGACTTTGCAGTCCTGCCAACTGGCCTTGAATGCTCAGCAACAAAGACAGAATGTCTGGCTGCCCCGCCGGCGTCTTAGGCTCTTGGGCCTGTGGGACGACCGGTGGTGGAGCCTGTCTCGCTTTACCCATTCCTTTCGCAGATCTGGCGTAAGAAACATCGGGTCTCACGAATGAATTTGTTGTCGGAGCTTGTCGTACGGTTCGACTTTCTGCGGCTTTTTGGCTGGCCTGTTTGTCCCGTATCTCTTGGACCTTAGGACAGCCCTGATAATTTGCGGGGTGCCCCTCGTTCCCGCATATTACACACTTGAGCTGGGTCATGTCTTCGACCCGCTCAGTCCCTAGCCTGCAAGTTAACACGCACCCATTCTATGGAAAGCAATTGGAGTATGTTGACCAAAATATTATAATTAGCGAAAGGGCACGATCGTCTCGATCATAAAATATCATATTATGTTACAATTCAAAGTAATCACGTATTGACATGTTGTTCCCCAAAATAAGTGATTCATATATTAAACCATAAGTTCTTTGTTTATCATATTTCATGACAGTTTACTTTTAAGTTAAAATTGTATTTACGAATTCAGTCTTAAGTTGGAATCTGACCAGTGCAGATTAAATAAAGTTTTTAAAAACTCTAAAACCCGACCGACTAATTTAATTGGCGACCGTGACAGGACAAGTTATTCTGGACACCTGAAAAATAAAGTAAGGTAGAATACTTGTCAACGCGTTTAAGTGCGTGGGTGAAAAAAAAAAACAACCCAAATCTTAAAGAAAAAATAAGTATCCTTCAAAGAAAGGAGAACCAAAAATTAAAAGTATCCTTATCCTTAAGTGAAAGAAAAAAAAGGAGAAACAAAATAAAAAGTATCCAACAAAAGGAGAAACAAAACTAAAAGTGTCCTTATAAAGAAAAGAGAAAAATTATAAAAACAAATAGAATGCCAAATAATTCCCCCGTGACCCGAGCAGTGCCAGTGAATACCCCCAGCACCCGAGCAGAAATAAGTTTGTACTTACAACAAAACCAACAACAAAGTCATTCTAAAGATTTAAAGAATCTAATTAATGAAAGGATCCAACGAAATTCGCCAAGTGATAAACGGAGCAAATAGAAACTCTAAAAAAATATAATAATACAATTTTATAAACACAAAGACAATAATGTAAAAAGAAACAAAACCTCAAAAGGAAGATTCGATCACCAACATCACCATAAACCCTGAAGGAAGAACATCAGAAGCAGACACAAAATATTGTAAGAACTAAAAAAAAAAAAAAAAAAAAAAAAGCACCAAAACCTATGTATTATTTAATAAATAAGTTACAACTCAATAAAGTGCATAAACGAATAAATTTGTATTAACATTTTGGCTTTTAAAGAAAACATTTTTTTTTCAAAATTTATAATACTGGAGGATATTTTAGAAGGCATCAAAAACCTTAATTTAAATATGAATATAACAGAAGAAACTGTAACTAGGCTTATTGCAGCTAACACTGTCTCTTTACAAGCGGAATTAAGATCCCTTAAACATGCCCTCGAAGTAGTGACGAACAGTTCGGTTGTTACCGAATATGAGATACAAAAGATCGAGGACAATGTTATCTGTAATGAAACATTGGACGTTATAAAATCATTGCCAGAATTCACTGGTAATGCGCTTTCATATGTAAGTTGGCGCGAGGCGGCTTACAATTCGATTTCTTTATACAAAAAAGGAAGTCGAAAGTACTTCGCAGCATTGACAATAATGCGAAATAAAATAACTAACAGCGCTAATGACATACTAACGAATCACGGTACAGTTTTAAACTTTGACGCTATAATAGCAAGATTAGACTTTGCGTACGCTGACAAAAGACCAATACATATCATTGAACAAGAACTTAGTGTACTGAGACAAGGACATACTTCCCTGATAGATTATTATAACGTTGTTAATCAAAAATTAACCTTACTCATTAATAAAACGATAATGACCCATGGCACAGATTCTGATATAACGAAGCAGTTGAATCTATCAAATCGTAGGAATGCACTAAGAATATTTATAACAGGTTTGAATCCTCCGTTGTCAAACATTCTATTTTCATTGTCTCCTGAGGACTTACCTTCTGCCCTTGCCAAAGCTCAAGAATTAGAATCAAATAACCTAAGTGCAAATTTTGCGTTACAATTTAATAGAGCAGGTGCAAGTAACGCACATAACATAAATAATAACCCCAATAACTTGCGTTTTCCTCCACGTATCCAAAACACTCATCATAATAGGCAACCTAAACCTGAGCCAATGGAACTTGGTAGTTCTGCACATCGGCCAATTGCTAGGTATGAGCAAAAAAGATTCGATGATAATAAGCGCAATTTTAATCCTTTTAGGCAGAATAATAATTTTGGTAACAATAATTTTAATAATTTAAAGCGACCGAATAATTTCAATAATTACCAGAGACCTCAGTTCGGTAATAATCAAATTGAGAAAAGAAATCATGAAGGAGCGGCGAATAGCGCTCAACCCCCATTTAAAATTGAAAGGGTTAATAATTTAAATGAGGAAGCTTTTTTAGGACAGCCATCGGATTACCATATATCTTCAGAAATGGACCATATGGGAAATTAAAAATCTCAATCGACACAGGAGCTACATGTTGTTATTGTAGACCTAACTCACTAAAAGAAAGACAGAAATTAATAATTAATAAAAAAGTTAGAACAATTAACGGTTCAACGTTAATAACACATTTTTATGAAGTACTAATATTTGACACATTAGTTAGATTTTATGAGATTAATAATTTAGAAGCGGACTTACTAATAGGATGTAATATATTAAAAGCCGCAAACGTGAAATTAGATTTTGGAAAAAGGATATTACAATATAGGGATAAATGTGAGAAAATTCACATACCGGAAGAAAAATGTAATAACATGATAATTAATAATAGGAATATAGATGAAATATTCAATAAAGTAAAACAAAAAATAGGAAAAGACCATTCAGGTATAAATACAAACCTTCCTTTCAGAACAGATATTAAGGCAGAAATACGTACAACTGTTGGAACCCCTATATGGAGTAAACAGTATCCTTACCCCCTATCTGCCAATACATTTGTTAACAAAGAGATTAATCGCATGATGAATGATGGAATCGTGCGACCATCAAAGAGTCCATATAATTCTCCAGTATGGGTAGTGCCCAAAAAAGGAATAAATTCGGATGGCTCAAATAAAATGCGAATGGTCATAGATTATAAGAAATTAAATGAAAAAACAGTGTCGGATAAGTACCCGATACCCGATGCAAATGTCATACTTTCTAATTTGGGAAAGGCAAAATATTTTTCAACAATAGATTTAGAGTCAGGATTCCACCAAATTAAAATGAACCCTGAAGATATAGAAAAAACAGCATTTTCCGTGAACAATGGAAAATATGAATTCTTAAGAATGCCGTTCGGATTGAAAAATGCACCGAGCATATTTCAACGCGCCATGGATGATATATTAAGAGATCATGTAGGAAAAATTTGTCATGTTTATATTGATGACATAATTATATATTCAAATAGTGAAGATGAACATGAGAAACATTTAAATATGTACAATAATAGAAGTACTAAAGACAGCAAACATGAAAATATCTTTAGAAAAATCTATATTTTTTCAGACTCAAGTAGAATTTTTAGGCTATGTAGTAGGCCATAATGTAATAAAAACTGATCCAAGAAAAATAGAGGCAATAAAAAACTTTCCAGAACCTACGACACTCAGACAGTTAAGAAGCTTTTTAGGTTTGACAGGAAATTCATAAAAGGTTACGCAAACATAGCCAAACCTCTAACAATTCATTTGAAAGGAGACAATGGTAAAGTATCGACACATGTTTCAAAGAAAACAAATATAAGTCTCGACGAAGAAGGAATAAAATCATTTAAACAATTAAAAACTCATCTTATCAATGAAATAGTTTTGGCACAGCCAAATTTTGAGAAAAAATTTGTTCTCACAACAGATGCTTCTAACGATGCTATAGGTGGATTTCTATCCCAAGAGGATAAACCTATTACTTTCATTTCCAAAACCCTCAATGACACAGAAAGAAATTATGCAACTAACGAAAAAGAATTATATGCTATAGTTTGGGCTTTGAAAAACTTAAGAAACTACCTTTACGGTGTAAGAAACTTGGAAATTCACACGGACCATCAACCTTTAACCTTTGCTGTTTCTTCACGAAATCCGAATCCAAAGATGAAAAGATGGCACGCAATTATAGAGGAATACGCTCCTAAGATAATTTACAAACCAGGTACGACTAATGTTGTAGCAGATGCTCTTTCGAGACAAAACTTGAACCAATTAACACATAGTTCCTCAACGGACGCAACACAACATTCAGCAGAAAGTAGCGATAACGTTGAAATTAAAGAAACATCCAAGCCATTAAATCAATTCAAACAACAAATCTTACTTTGCAAAAATAGAATTACAGCTCATGAAAGGATAATAAATTTTGGAAGGACAAGACATATTATAGAATATGACACAGTAGAAAATTTAATAAAAATACTAAAAGAATATCTACAACCAGGTGTAGTGGCAATTCATTGTACAAGTGAAGACCTGTACGAAATTAAAACAAAACTTTTAGAAACTTTCAGTAATAAATTCCTTTATACGAAATTATTCCCCATTGATGTTATACGAACAAATGATCAAGCTGATATAGTTGAAGCAACTCACAATAGAGCTCATAGAAATTTCCAAGAAAATCTGAAACAAGTATACAAACATTATTATTGGCCACAAATGTCACAACAATTCAAAGAATTTGCAAGAAATTGTATAATATGTAATAAAAATAAATATGACAGGCACCCACAGAAGATACCAATTGGAGAGGCTCCAATTCCAAACAAGGAGGGGGAACAGTTACACATAGACATCTTTTATGCCCAAAATTTGAAATTTTTAACTTGCATAGATGCTTATTCAAAATTTCTTGTAATTAAGTCAATCGAGGATAAAACCAATTTAGATGAAAAAGTTTTAGATTTACTTCAAAGTTTTCCAGATGCAAAAACCATCATGATTGATAATGAACCAGGATTTTCCACAATTCAGTTTAGAAATTTAATGCAAAGAATGAACATTGAAATAAATTATTGCGATCCGAAACATAGTTCTACAAATGGACAAATAGAAAGAGTCCATTCAACTCTAATTGAGATAGCAAGATGTGTGAAACAGGAATTTAATTTGATAGAATATTTAGAAGCAATTTACAGAGCAGCCCAACAATATAACAAGTCAATACATTCAGTTACAAGAGAAAAACCATACGAGGTATTATATAATAAAGTAACACACGAGGAATTAAGAGGAAGATTAGAAAAAGCGCAGCAACAAATGTTAAACTATCATAATAGGAAAAGAAAGCATAAGACATATTCACCAAAACAAATAATATATGAAAAAATATTAGGATGTAGAAATAAATTAACACCTAGATATAAAAAACAAAGAGTTAGGTTAGATTTAGGAAGGAAAATTCGTATAAATAAAAGAAATAGAATTGTCCACAAGGATAATATAAAAACTTAAATTTATCTTTTCAGGAAAATGAAATCCTTAATAATAATATTAGTACCACTGATAACGTTGGTATCAACGGAAATAATTGATTACACGCGAGAAAATTATTTACTATTGGAAAATGGCAACGCGGCATTATACAACGATTATGGAACAATCTTCCATATAACCCATCTCTCATACTTCGAAAAAGTAATTTTAGAATCTACGGCCGCAATTGAAAGAAATCTTTACTTCAATTCATACCCAATGAATAAAGAAGATAGCAATCTCGACATTACAAAGGACACTGACGTAATTATTATTAAAACACTGTTAGCACAGCTAAGAACAACAAATAGATACAGACGAGGGATTAACGAAATAGGTACAATTTGGAAATGGATTTCAGGATCTCCTGACCATAACGATTTAGTCCTCATAGACAATAAAATATCTGAACTAATTACGAATAATAATAAACAGTTTGTAACAAACTCTGAGATTTTTAGTGCAATTCAAAAATTATCAGAATCTCTGCACGAGATAGAGAATGACGCACAATTAAGGTTAGTTAGAGAACGAAATAAATTGATTGTAATTGAATTACAAAATATTGTCCAAACGATTGCATTAGCTAAAACAGGAACCCTCAATCCTGCTATTTTAAACTTACAAGATATTAAGGAAATTACAAGACATGAACATGGAAGTATGACAATGACTGACTTAATGGATGTTTCAGAATTTAAAATTTTACACAGTAATGAAGTTATAGTTGTCTTAATTAAATATCCAATAATTGTTAAAAACTGTAAACTATTTGAGACTAGAGCTATAAGCCAACCTGATGGTAAATTGGAAATTGAGAAAGAAATTGCCAAATGTGAAAATGAATTTTTAAATATTAAAGAATGTAAAATAGAGTTAAGATATAGTTTCTGTAAACTAAATAACGAAACAACATGTTTATCTAATTTACTAAATAATAAGAAAGCTGTCTGTAACAAAATTAAAGAAAGAAATTTAAATATAGAAATAATAAAAGATGGATCGATTTTATTATCAGGGAAACATACTGTAAATAATGTAACAATAAATGGAACATATTTAATTAATTTTCTAAATAAAACAGTAATAGATGGAAAAATTTATGAAAATCCCACATCTATGATCCAAAACTATTTGAGAACATATACATTAGATAAGCTTGAAATTAAAAATTATTTTGAATCATTTAATGAAGAACTGAAATTTAAAAACATTAATCTTATAGAATCTCTTCAAGAAGAAGCAGTCAATAGTCCAATAATGACATCATTTGTACTTGTGACTATAATTATATTTTCGGCAATTTGTATAATGTATTATTTAAAGATGAGGTCATCAAATCAATTACGCTTAAAACAAGAAGACGAAATCAGATTCAGTAACCTGCTAAGGCGAGTCGAAGAATTGACAGAAGAAGCGGGACGCTCTTCTTAAACAAAGAGGGGAGTTAACACGCACCCATTCTATGGAAAGCAATTGGAGTATGTTGACCAAAATATTATAATTAGCGAAAGGGCACGATCGTCTCGATCATAAAATATCATATTATGTTACAATTAAAAGTTATCACGTATTGACATGTTGTTCCCCAAAATAAGTGATTCATATATTAAACCATAAGTTCTTTGTTTATCATATTTCATGACAGTTTACTTTTAAGTTAAAATTGTATTTACGAATTCAGTCTTAAGTTGGAATCTGACCAGTGCAGATTAAATAAAGTTTTTAAAAACTCTAAAACCCGACCGACTAATTTAATTTGCATTCAGCCATATTGTGGGTTTCGGCGCATTTCACACAGCGCCCCTGCATTCCACAGTTGGCTGCAGCGTGACCGAACCTTTGGCAGCGCATGCATTGCAGCATGTCGTCGTGCCTCATTAATTTTTCCCAGTGTATAACCTGGTAGTCTAGGACGGTAATATTCCTGAGACTCTCCAGTCTACTTTGGGGCGACAGAGTTACAATGAATATTGGCAGTTTATGCCCCTCCCGTCTGGACCTTACCGTAGAAAAAGGCTTGACTCCGATGAATTCGAGGTCATCGCTGGCATTCTGACGGAGCTCAGCTAGGAGCTCTTCTGGTTCCGTGCAGGAACTGATGCCCTTCAAAAGGACCGTCTTCGGTTTTTCACTCCTAGGAGTGAAGCTGAAGAATTCAGCAGTGGCTGCTTTTAGGCACTCTTTAACTATTTTGTATTCGGCCAATGTGAAGCATTGGACCGAATACCGCTTCTGCTTTTCATTTATAATTTTAATACTAAATTTATTATCCGTGGCCGACTTACATACCTGTTTTAAGTCCTGTAGGTCGACCTTGTACGTCCTTATTGGTGGCACTTTCTCGGACTTTTTCCGTGGTTGTTGCTGGTGTTGCTGTTGTTGCTGCTTTGCTGCTGCTGATGTTGATGCAACCGGATCTGCTGCTTGTGCTACTGCTGGTGCTGCTGTTGGCATTACGGCTGGTGCTGCTGCCTCAATTGGTTTGGGGGCCCCCGATGAGCTGGGGCCTGATTGCACCGCCCCTGTGTTGGGTCTAGGCTGCTCCTTTTGATGTTGCTTGTTATTAGTAGCAACTTGCTTTTGCTGTCTCATCTGCTGTGGTTGTTGTTGTTGTTTTTGCTGCTGTGGTTGTTGTTGTTGGCTTTGCTGTTGCTGCCTCTGCAGTTGCCTCTTTTTTAATTCCGCTGCCTCTTCTTGCCGGCGCGTCTCCTGTTTTTGCTTAAGGCGTTTTAGAAGGGGCTTAATTTCCTCCTTAAGCGTGTTAAGCAATTTCTCGCATTTATCAATGCTTGCCTGCTTTGTTAGGAGGACTTCCTCCACCTCCTCGTCAGTGTATTCAGTGGACAGCCCAGCGAACATATTGCTGCCGCCGGCCCTGTACAGTCCCTCCCCTTCTCCGGACATGTACTCCACAGAGTCATCAGAACAAATATCATATTCGTATTGCCGTTGGCTATTTTTCGTTGCCGTTGTCTTTGCTGCTCTTTGAGTGTCAACCACCTCAACTTGCAGCTTGGTTGAGATGGTGGCTGGCCTTTTACCATCCAAATTTGGCTTTGCTCTTGAGGTCCGCCTCCTCTTCTTCCTTCCTTCATTGCCTACGGTGTTTTCCACCGCTACTTTACCATCGGATGATTTGGCCGAAGCATTTTTCAATGCCCCTGCTGCTTTTTTCTTTATTAGGTTTATCATCGCGACTCGAAATTAGAATACAAAAATTCCACCCAATGCAGGGATCGAACTCACGACCCTTGGTTCTCAAGCCAACACACTTTTTTTTTTTTTTTTTTTTTTGTAAATTCATTTTTATTAATTCAATCTTAAATCTATCTTAAAGCTAGACAAAAATTCATAAAACTAGCCTAATTATCCATAACTTACAACAAACTTACTGGTCCCATACGGACATTCTAAGTTAAACAATAATACTTAATGCTAATGCCTTTCGGCCCTAAGATCTATTTACCTTCAATTCATTTTATTTATTTTTGTCTTCATTAGAAAATTTAGAAAAAACTAATGTCAATATCCTTTTTTATTTTTACTTAAAAACTACTTAAAATAGGGTCCTTAATATAAAACTTAAAGCTAACTAAAACTACCTATTCTACCTATAAACTACTTAAAACTAGAACAACCACAGCAGCAAATTTAACTATCTAACGTTTTTTGTTTTTCATATTTTGTCTTTTTTTGTCTTTTTTTTTATTATTCCATGTTTTTTTTTTATTTATTTTTTTTTCTATTTTTTGTATTTTCCTTTTTTGTATTTTTTTTTGTTTTTTTTTGTGCCACCATGCCTATTCTACTTAAAACTAAACCCTAAAACTATAAAACAAGTATGTAAGCCGGCCAAGGCTTAAAACCCCATCCCGACTACTCACTATCAAGTGCCGATTGAAGCCACCAAAACTGGCTCTCCTGCTTCACCCTATCAGTTCATTTTTATTAATTCAATCTTAAATCTATCTTAAAGCTAGACAAAAATTCATAAAACTAGCCTAATTATCCATAACTTACAACTAACTTACTGGTCCCATACGGACACTCTAAGTTAAACAATAATACTTAATGCTAATGCCTTTCGGCCCTAAGATCTATTTACCTTCAATTCATTTTATTTATTTTTGTCTTCATAAGAAAATTTAGAAAAAACTAATGTCAATATCCTTTTTTATTTTTACTTAAAAACTACTTAAAATAAGGTCCTTAATATAAAACTTAAAGCTAACTAAAACTACCTATTCTACCTATAAACTACTTAAAACTAGAACAACCACAGCAGCAAATTTAACTATCTAACGTTTTATGTTTTTCATATTTTGTCTTTTTTTGTCTTTTTTTTTATTATTCCATGTTTTTTTTTTTATTTATTTTTTTTTTTGTATTTTTTGTATTTTCCTTTTTTGTATTTTTTTTTTTGTTTTTTTTTTGTGCCACCATGCCTATTCTACTTAAAACTAAACCCTAAAACTATAAAACAAGTATGTAAGCCGGCCAAGGCTTAAAACCCCATCCCGACTACTCACTATCAAGTGCCGATTGAAGCCACCAAAACTGGCTCTCCTGCTTCACCCTATCAGTTCGGTCCCTTTCGGACACAGCCCTACTGAACCGAAGGAGCTCTGCTCCGCCTTGTGCCATGACGTCCCGATTGTACAGGAGTCGCCTATCCACGGTTCGTCGTCTGACGTGGTAGATTAACGGAACTGCCAATCTATCCTGTATCAGACCGCATCTATCTAAAAAGAGGAATGCCTCTGGTGGAATGAAGCCGCTCAAGCGTGCACTTTCAAAATACTCGTCGTTCGGATAGAACGCTCCGAAAATTAAATTGTTGGTCGAAGACATAGCTCTTGCAATGTGAACTCGAACGAGTTTTATCACGAAATTGTCAATTCTGTTGATTCGAGCCCCGTTGTATAGGACCTCGTTGGAATAGTAATGCACGTAAGAAGATTCGGCTGTTCGATATAAACCGGTACAGCGTCGTAAACACTGCCGCTCGAACACCCGAAACTTCTCCATCTGGGAAGGGGCAACGTTGAACCACACGGGACAACCATAAACGATCATCGGCCGTATGAGGGCCATGTAGCAAATTACCTTCACTCTGGGGTCAAGCCGACTGCTAAAAAACAGCCGTTTCGTCAGAGCGAAGGCTCCTCGGGCCCTGGTCAGAGCAGCATTTATATGTCTGTCGAAATATAAATACTGATCTAACCAGATACCGAGGTACTTCACTACACTTTTGCTCGCTAATGGCTGCCCGTGAAGATCAACGATAACCATCTTGCGCCAATTCTTGCACGTATCCCTCGTGGCCCTAGCCAACGGAGTCCGGAACAGAATTGTCTCCGACTTATGGACATTTATTTTCAGTTTCCAGTCGTCGCAATATCGCTGAATCTTGTCGAAATCACGCTGCAAGAGAATTCTAATAACCTCAACCTTTCGGGCCGTTCTGTACGCAATAAGATCGTCGGCGTACGCAATTGCCTTTGTAAGACTACCTATCAGATCGCTGGTGTAAATGCTGAAGAGAATCGGCGAATTCACCGCTCCCTGTTGAAGACCATTTTTAATTAAGAATGTTGTGGTAGAAGTTATATTGCCAATTTTGACAACAAACTTTCTACCGTTAAGCATATCATAAAGTATATACAACAATGGCTTGCTTATGCCAAGCCTGCTCAGTTTTAGGTAAAGACCCTCTAACCATACGGTGTCAAAGGCCTTTTCCAAATCAACCAGAACAGCACCTGTGCATTGTTGTTTTGTTTTATTCCATTGGATATCAGAAACGAGTTTAGACGCAGCATGAATTGTGTCATGACCCGCCTTGAACCCGAACTGTTTATCCGGAATTATTTTGTTGTCCGCAGCCCACTTAGTCAGAGCCCTATTAATGATTTTTTCGAAAACTTTGCTGATGCTCGGAAGAAGACTTATCGACCGAAGATTTGACGGGTTGGAGTTGTCCTTTCCCTTTTTCGGGAGAGGATGAACCACAGCGGTCTTCCAATGCACTGGATAATATGCATTATTCAGTGCATTATTGAAGAGTGTAGTGTAAATGTCAATTGCCTCCATCGGTAAATGTCTTAGTACAACGTTGGATATACCATCGACACCTGCTGACTTTTTATTTTTTATTGAGTTGAAGATGAGCTGAAGCTCAACCTTCGTCACTACCAGGGGACTTGGTCCCGTTTGCTCGGCGATTATGGCATTTGCCAAGGAATCGTCATCGAACCGCATAAAACCGCGGTTCTCAGATCGCCAATGTGTTATATCATTTCGAAGGTAAAAGTGATTAAGTAGGGCTCTGTTTTCCAGGTCGTGGTTGGGGCGAATGCTAACATTCACCTTGTACACTTGCTGGAAAGCAGCTCCTACCGCCTCCACTTTTTCCTTCGGATCTTCAATTATATAAAAGTCATCGTCAAAGATGGCTTCTTCTGGATCTATTTGCGCTGTCATGAGTACGTCTCTGTTCTCTTCAGTTCTTTGGAGTTTCAGACACGGAAGGTCATTGTCGTTCTTTTTCCTGAATATCTTGTTGATTTTAGGGAACATACTAGGGTCACTGGAATTAACTGACCGGATCTTGCGGTCCCAGTACTTGTTAATTGATAACCTGTAGTTCTCCTTAATCAACAGATTGACATTTTTTATTGACGACTTCAGTGTCCTAACCTCCAAGTCGTGTGGGTCTGTAAGTCGTCTGTACAAGTTTTTGAGTCTTGTCAGTAAGCCACTCTTGTGCTTACGTAGTGCGTCAATAGTCGCGTTTCTGTAAGCTTCCATTTGGTCCCGTTCTTTGTACTTTGGTATTGTCCGTTCCATCGTTCGTTTTATTGTTTCGTCCATCTGTTGTAAATGTTGGTCAATTTCTGTATTTGTCAGGTTTCTGTTGTTTGGTGGGGCTATGTCACTCGAACGAAGTTCTCTCGCTAGGGCGTTGGTGAAACGAGGCCAGCGCATCTTACTGCAATTGTAAGTATGCGTTGCAACGTATTCCTCCAACTCCACGCGTTCGTTCGGAATCTGCATTACAGCAGCCAGTCCGCAGTGATCACTGTCGTACTCGACTGTCTGTAAGCAGTTTCGAGGGTGATTACCCACTTTGTCTGTAACTGTCAGTCTTGTGTCGTACAGCAAAAGATCCAGAAAGGAGTCGCTTCTTGGATACGATGGCTTTTCAGTAGCCAGCAGGTCGACGCCATATTCAACGCTGTAAAGATTCATCAAATTAAAAAGATGGTTACCTCTGGGATTACTATGTTGATTTCCCCAATCTTCATGTTTTGCGTTCAAATCACCGGCCAAGATGAAATAGTTTTCTTCCAAGCTCAGTTTAAGTTCCCTAAAAAGAATCTCGAGTTCTGAAGCAAAGTAAGTAACCTGCGGAGCTCCAGCCGCATAAGCCGCAATCATATACATCCGCTTCCCTTGAGTGAGAGAGATGCATACAACGCAAACTTCTAGCGTCTTGAGCTTTCGCAATTCATTGTTGTATATGACTTTATAATTAATGCCTTTTCGTATAAAGAGAGCGACACCGCCCCCTTGAGTGGAGTCGGGCCGGTCTCTTCTTACGATATTGTAATTTTTATGAGTCAATTTGTGTTTGTGGTTTAGCTTAGTTTCGCTAGCCATAAACACATCGGGACTGTAGTCTTTCAACAATTGGAACATATTGGCTCTTCGTTCAATCCTAATCAGTGAATTTACATTCACAGCTAGGACTTTTAGGCGCGTCTCCGGCAGCGCGTTCATTATGGTCTATATTGCGCCAGGCCAGGCAACAAAGAGTAGAGATGATCTACCCTTTTGCCTTGCTCCTTTATCTGACTTTGCAGCCCTGTTAGTTGACCTTGAATTCTCAACAACAAGGCTACAATGTCAGGCTGCACCTCTGGTGCCTTAGGCACAGGGGCCTTTGGGGCAACCGTTGGTGGAGCTTGTCTCGTGTTCCCATTCCCTGACACCATTTGGGCGTAAGAGAATTTGGGATCCACGAATTTTTGTGTAGGAGCATGTCGAACTGTTCGACTTTCTTCGGCTTTTTGACTGGCCTGTTTTTGTTTGATTTGTTGGACCTTAGGGCAACCCCTATAGCTAGCCGGGTGCCCTTGGTTTCCACATAGGACACACTTGAGCTGGGTCAAATCCTCAACCCGCTCATTCCCCAGCTTGCACTCTCCCTTGATGTGGGTTTCGGAGCACCTACTTACATACCTGTTTTATGTCGTCCAGGTCAACTCTATGGGTCCTTATTGGTGGCACCTTCTCCTTCTTGGGCTGTGGTTGTTTCTGGTGTTGCTGCTGTTGCTGCTGCTTCTGCTGCTGCTTCTGCTGCTGCTTCTGCTGCTGCTTCTGCTGCTGCTTCTGCTGCTGCTGCTGTTTCTGTTGCTCCTGCTGCCTTGGTAGTAGCTGTTGTTGTTGCTGCTGTTTTGCCTTAGCCGAAGTCGATGGGCCCTCAGCAATTGGGCCTGTCGCTGCTGCTGGCGTCTTTTTATTTTGCACCGCTCCTGTGTATTTGGAAGCGGGCTTGGGTTGTGGTTGTTTTTGCTGCTGTGGTTGTTGTTGCTGTTGTTTTTGCTGTTGTTGTTTTTGTAGCTGTTGTTTTTGGGCTGCCTCTTTCTGTCGGCGCGCCTCTTGTTTCAGCTGTAGTGCACTGAGGAGGGGCTCTATTTCCTCCTTGAGCTTATTGAGGCTTTGCTCGTACTGGCTGATCTCTGCCTGTTTGACTTGCAGGGCCTGCACAAGTTGTCTTTCATCTTGGAGGTCCGCCGCTACCTCCACAGCCTTGTTTGTCTGCGGGACTGGCTCTGATAGAATTAAGTCTATATTCGGTGGCCTGAAGAGCCCCTCTCCACCTTCGGACATATATTCAGTTTTCTGAGACTCGACGTAGTCTGAGAATTCACTGTCCGTGGTGATTCCTTCCCTCTTCTCCATTTTTTTTTTGTTCGCCTGCCTCTTAGCCGAATTGGTCCTTTCAACCTTATTTGGGCTTTGTTTTTTTAATTTTCTTTTTGGTCTGGCCGTTGACTGGTCAGATGCCTGACCTGATGTTGTTGCGGTTGTTTGCGGTACCGCTGCTGGAACCACCGCAACATCGCCTGATTTGTTGGCAGAGGTATCTTTCGATACCCCTGCTTTTCTCTCCTTCTCCATCTGCTTTTCTTCCAAATCAATAAAATCTGAAATTTCTCGATTATGGAAAAAAGCTGTAATAATTTTCGTGCACTCCGCACGGGATTCGAACCCACGACCCTTGGAGCTGTGTTCCGACGCCACTTCCACTGGGCTATCGATTTGTTATTAAGCCAACACACTAGCGCTGCGCTATCGAACTACTTATTTAATGAGTGACTAGCTAAGAATTTAATGACTTCTCTAAAGTCTTTCCTGCTCGAAAGTCAGAGATCGACTGACAATCGATTATATTATTTGTTTTAAATGGTTTGCGTACCGATGAGACACCTTTTTCAGTTTCCTGAGTGATGTGCGCGGTTTGTTGTTGTGCGATTTCTGTGGCTTTGCATTTTACAATCGCCTGTTCCAATGTGATATCTTGGGAAAGAAGGCGGGTTCGTAGTCGCCGTCTCGAAATATGTGTACTGTTGTTTCCACAATTTCCATGCTCTAGCCATATCTTTATCGTGCTCTATTCTGAGAGCTTTTGGTGGACGGATAAAATGGTTTATATTTCCGTCCTCGACTGCAGCTGTTGGATTTGCCATTTTGTGTACCTATAGAGATACCAAAGGATCTTTTTCTTCTTTTTTTTTTGTGTCTACACGAAATTGATTGCAAAATCTGTAGATTTTTACTCGTCTACTCGAAATTTATTGCAAATTTGTCGATTTAAGTACTATTGGGTTTCGGCACCATGTAAACTTATGATTCGCAAAAGAATTAATAAAATAAAAGTAAAGAATTGTCTTTTTGTGTATTAGGTCTTTATTCAAACAGATACTAATTGGGAATGATGGCAGACATAGTTTTGGGAATGATGGCAGACATAGTTTTGGGCATGATACAACTAAAAAAGATAGCGCATTGCGCATGTAAGGTTTTGGTTGTCAAACTATTGTGACGTCACGAACACTCAATCAAATGAAGAGAGCTAGTATATTTGGCGCAATTTCTATCTATTTTCTGTTGTGAATGTTAACGGAAATTTTAAAATTTTTTAAATCAATAAAGTTATTTAAAGTGGTATTGTTCATAATTTATACAAAAAAAAAACATTTTTTAATAAACATGGGTGTTTGTTCTGTTTTTGACTGCAACAACAACGAAAGGAATAAGATAACGAAAGATTCCAGCTTTCATAAATTTCCATAAGCAAATTTAAATCTCTGGAAGCATTGGGTCTTGTTCAGAGCGTTGTCGCGAGCTGTTAGCCTTGGATACCTCGAAGACGAAAGTTGGGAAGAATGCTATCAACTGTTCAAATATGTAAGTCTCTAAACAGTAATGTATCGCACAGTATTTCAGTTTAAATTTTTTTGCAGACAAATGATTGGTTCGACGTCATGAATGTCAGGTCTCCCTACAGTAATTCACGTGAAAGGGTCCACGCATACGGACTACATTTGGAAACCCAAAATAAAATTTTAGATGACATGTCGGATATGATTTTAAATATGCGGGTAGTTGGCAAAAAATGTTTGTTACCATTTCAAAAAGATAAACTACAAAACTATTTCAAATAAACACTATTGAATATATTATATGTGTTGAAAGAAGTTACATATGCTTTTCGGTGCTATCTCAGAAATTTTGCCTAATATAATCCACCCTAAGTGAGTGTTCTGAGCAATAGGGGCAATTTCTTGCTCACTGCGGATTATATCTGGCAAAATGATTTCAGGATAAACATCTGAGCCAAAAAGTATATCGATTGGAGCTGGAATATGAAAATTAGGGTCTGCTAACTGTAAATCAGTTAGGTGTTTCCATGTGTTGTGTATCATTTTGTGGGCCGGAAGAAGGCCAGTCAACGACTTAAAGATGAACGCCTTGGTTGAGCCTTCAAACGTCGAATGCTTCGAAGAAAACATTATGTCAACATAGTTTGGACTGGTGCCGTTGCTGACCTTCCCTAACCCTGATACCTTTACGGATGTTGGATACCTTGGTAGATTTAAAAGCCTTGCTGCAGATTCAGAAATAAAAGTAGCATCTGAGCCTGGGTCAATTAGGGCTCGTAGGTCTGCAAATCTGTCATCTCCAGATTTAACCCTAACTACAGCAGTGGCTAATAAAATTTGCGTACCATGGAATCGTGAAGCATGATAATTGTGTCGTGTACTGCAACCTGGTGCATTATCACCCATTCGTTGGAACGCAGGAGCGTTTGGGTTATAAGCTACCTGTTGATCCTTAGGCTGGGCAACCTGTTGTTGTGATTGTGTTGTTAAGGTATTTGGATTAGCAATCGAATTGTGTTGTGTGTGTGAATTAATGTGCAAAAGTGAGTGATGCCTTTGATTACAAAAGTAACAGCTCCGGTTACTAAGGCAATCTCGTGTTGTGTGACTATATGCAAGACAGTTCTCACAAACTCGAACCTGTCGTACAGCTTGCATTTTTTGGGCAGAGTCCATACCCAAAAAACTTCGACATTTCATCAAGGAGTGTTGTCCTTGTTTACAAATTTGACATGTGTAACGTTGCGTGTTGTATTGCTGTTTTGGTTGCATTTTTGCATGGAATGCTTTTGCTGCAACTTGGGGTTTTGTTATTGGCTTGGATTCTAAGACCGAAGTTCCTTGCTGTACAAGAGCCTCTAAGGTCCTGAAACGGGATTTAAGAAAATCGGTGAAATCGGAAAAGGTTGGGAGTTCTTTGTCGTTCCCGAGCTTTTCTTCCCAAAGTTGTTGAGTTTTGGAGGATAGTTTCTGAAAAAGAATATAAATTAAAATTGTATCCCAGTCCTTTACTGGTAATCCTAAATTCTCCAGCGCATGAACCACCTCGATCGTGGTGTCTAACAAGTTTTTTAGAGTTTCCGCACATTCTTTACTGTGTATAGGTTGACCGAAAAGGACCTTAAGGTAGGAATTGACCAAAACTCTTTTGTGATCATACCTTTCGACCAATAAATCCCATGCCTTTGCATAGTTCCCAGAACTTAGATCTAAATGATGCAAAAGACGTTCGGCACCACCAGTCAAGCTTTCTTTGAGAAAATGCATTTTTTGAATCTCGTTCAGGGTAGCATTATTATGCACAAGTGACTTAAAAATGTCGTGGTAGGAACGCCATGTTGTGTAGGAACCAGAAAATGTTGGAGGCTTTATAGAAGGTAACTTGAGAACATTAGTATGTGTAGCCGGTGTCGTCGGTGGCATCATTGTCGCAGGAATTGGCCCTAACGGTGACGAAGGCAAAGCTGGAGCAAGTGGAGGTGGAGCTACTTTGTCCAGAGCATCCATCAATTCACTTTTATATTCTAAATAAGTATCACGTATTTGATCATATACAGCGACCTTTTCATCCCTTTTTAATGTCTCCTCAAGCTTCCCCCCGCTAACGATTTCTTCGTGGTATTTTTTAGCATTTTCCAAATTAGCTTCTAAAAGCCCCAACCGAGTTCTTATATAATTCACAGTACGACGAACCTGGCCTGTCTTTTTAAAATTAGAAACATCGCGCTCTAACTGCGCTAAAACTTCCCCAAATGACATGGTTGACTTTTTTTATGAAATGTAATAAAAAAACAGCAAAAAAAATACTTTAAAAAATAAGGATTTACGTGGTATGCCTTCAGTGAACTGATGATGTGTTTTGTTGCTTAACGCGTCGCGGGAATCCCGATTTGCACAGCACAAAATGTTTGTTAAATAGTTTTTTCTTTAGAAAAATGTTTTCTTTATATTTTTTTTTATATAGTTTTATAGTTTAAAATGGCATTAAATATGTTCACTTTATATATATATGTGTATATCTATATACAGATAATTTGCACTTTAAAAATATTAAATCGCAAAATTCACACACTTCTATTTCTTTTTAATGGCGTAGAAGGACCAATGTTTGTGTCACTGGTTAAAGATTAAAATTCTTCTTCTTTGTTTTAAATAAAATTCGATTGCTTAATCGTTATAAATTGTATACTTTATTAAATTATATGTGTCGCTTGAAAGTTCGAGAACGAATGAATTGACCTTTTCTCATATTACCAAGGTTAAAAGATGATTTTATCAATTATAAAAACATAGAAAAATTCTTTGACAAGAAGTGTCATTTTGGGCTATTAATTTTGGTTAATTCACAATAATCATCTTGTATAAATCAAAACTAATGAAGAATTACAAATAATAAATACTTTTACATTTGTTATACTTTAATTTAATATAATTGAATAAATAAATAATTGGTGTGTCAAACACGTCCAATCTAATAACTATTAGAACGGCTATTCCAGGAAGTCCAATTTATAAAAATAAGAAGAAAATTTAATTCGACAAAAATTAAATAAGATGTTTATTGTACAAGAAAATATGATCAAAAAAAATAAACTGAAAAATATCGAACTTTAATATTGTTCGATATTAAACCAATAAATATTAATATCACAAGTGTTTTTATAGTAAAGTATATATGAGCCGTTTATTTTGAAAGTGGCATAAGTCACTTTTTCAAAAAAATCGAGTTAATGGCAACACTAAATACAATTGAACGGTATCTTTTCATTTTTAAAAAATTTGCACTCAATAAGTTGAGAACTATTGAGATTTCTTCGAGAGAAGTATTGGTAATTAACGGTATAGCAAATATCTTAAATATCTCGACTTAAAAAAAAGTGACTTATGCCACTTTCAAAATAAACGGCTCATATATACAAATAGTTCATTATATAATACTAACAATAACGCCCTGCAATTATTGCACAAGGATGTATTGGAACGTTTTGGCGTTAAGTTCATAATGACATACCGATTGAACCAAGACGTCCTTGAAAACTTCTTCGGTGTCATACGAGCTAAAGGTGGTCTTCATGATCAACCAGATGGCCAAGAGTTTAGGTACAGGATGAGGTCATACATCCTTGGGCACAATGAAGGTGCACTTTCTGACAACGGAAATGTTGGTGTGGATAATACACCAGACTTATGTTTTGAAGAAATTTCTTTGACAGGTTTTATTCCACAATTTTATAATCGATTCATCTTAACAATATTCGCTTTTTCAGGAAGGATTTTCGTCGTTGTCAAAGTCGACAATAGCATGCCTATTGCTTCTGAGCCAGAAGAAAATTTCCCATTTTCTTACGATGGTTTGAAAAACTTGGCTGGCTACATTTGCCATCGTTTTTAAAAACACCATACCAAACCTGGAACAAATTGAACCAGACGAAAGCTCTTGGGTCAATCATTTGGACGAAGGAGGCTTGTCTAAAGCAAATCCCAAAATGATGGCTTATTTCGCTGCATTAGAAAATGTTTTTAATGCAGTAAATGGAGAAGGTGAAGGCATTTACATCTGTCCAAACTATGTAAATCCAGCATTTACTTGAAGTTGCCGAGAAAGCAAAGATCAAATGCGATGAGAAGATTATGAAGCTTTTCTTTCGTTGTCGTATGCACTTCCGAATGCGAAAACTGAATAGACAAATCACTGAAAACAAACTGTCCAGAAAAAGAAAATACAAAAAAATTTTAAGGGGTTTTGTGTGAAATTTTACACTCGCAGGTTAAGGCAGCTGCTTGCCGAATTTACAAAGAACCTGGATAAAACAACAACAATTACTTGTGTGTACTTAGAAAAATGCTAATCGGTTCAGTATAGTTCGATAGAACGAAAAAACCTGTGATTGGCTTACAACTTTCATGTGGGTGCGGTGGCGTAGTGCGTAGTGCACTAGCTCCTCACACGCTAGGTCGCTTGTTCAAGCCCAGCTCGGGCAAAGTTCTTTCAAAAATTAAATTGAACATAAAGCGATTAAGCACCACTAAAGGAGTCTGATGATCGGGTTGGCCCCCGTGAAATAGCTATAACTCCAGCCAAACTTGGTGGTAGCACACACAAGTTGTTGTTGTTTCATTCTAAATTTTCAATTGTAAATTCGGCAAGCAGCTGCCTTAACCTGCGAGTGTAAAATTTCACACAAAACCCCTTAAAATTGTTAAAATTAAAAATCTTGACCAGCGTCAACCTCTTTCGCCTCATCTCCCTCCTCATACGAATCCAATCGAATTGTTGGCTTATGAAAAAGAGAGGAGATAATAGAAAGAACCTGGATAAAACAACAACAATTACTTGTGTGTACTTAGAAAAATGCTAATCGGTTCAGTATAGTTCGATAGAACGAAAAAACCTGTGATTGGCTTACAACTTTCATGTGGGTGCGGTGGCGTAGTGCGTAGTGCACTAGCTCCTCACACGCTAGGTCGCTTGTTCAAGCCCAGCTCGGGCAAAGTTCTTTCAAAAATTAAATTGAACATAAAGCGATTAAGCACCACTAAAGGAGTCTGATGATCGGGTTGGCCCCCGTGAAATAGCTATAACTCCAGCCAAACTTGGTGGTAGCACACACAAGTTGTTGTTGTTTCATTCTAAATTTTCAATTACAAAAAAATTATTAATTAAATAAAAGGTTGAAAAACCACTGATTGATGAAAAGACCATCATATCTTTTATTTAACCATTTATCACTAATTAAACAATTTTCCAGGTAATTCTATGAAGAAAAATGCATCCGAATGAAAAAGAAAAAAAAATACACCAAATTCTTCATTCACTTTGATTTTTTATTAATTTCTTTCACTCAAACACACAAATTTTCTTTAACTTACGAAGAAACACAAATACTAACTATTTAAAACCATTTACCTAAATGAAAAATATTAGAAATATTAACATTTTATTATAATAACAAAATATCTAAACAAATAAGTGCCATTGTTTTGTTTTGATTTCACATACTGAATAATAAACGTCAAACTCGTTGAGTGTTCGTGACGTAGATGCGCAGAACGAAACAAAAATAGAAACGCGAATGCGCTATCTTTATTAGTTGTATCATGGTTTTGGGAATGTAAGAATGAAGGAATAGATGTAAAAGAGGAAGATAGTTTAAAAGGAATGAGATCTATGTTTGACTTAGGGTGCAAACGGAATGATCACGATGTATCTGTAGTTGTCGTCTCACATAATTAACAACCTTAATTTCGTTGTGGAGGAGAGCCGCCCCTCAGGTAAAGTATTAATAAATAAATAAACAACGCAATGAAGTTTTACTATGTACATATGTATGTACATATTTATTTTAAATTTCAGAAGAGCCATCATTAGATGCATTTGCGGCTTCTGGTGACTCTAGGAGGTACTCTTCATCCCAGTACGAAGAAGGTGTCGAAACTCCGTCGGCCGAGTCTGCATCCTGTTCTTCGCGCGCTACTACGTTCAGGCCCCGAGCTGCAAAAAAAAGAAAGAGGAGAATATAAATAAAATCGAAGAACAGATAGAAAGCTTCATAAAAGACTGCAGAGAAACAGATAAAAAAGCTTTAGACCTGGAGATGCAGAAGATATCAATATTGAAGGATTTGGTCGAAGAGACAAAAGTCTTCAACGAAAATTTCTTAAAATTGTTTCAAAAATAAAAAGTGTTTAAAATAAATGTTTGTTTACTGTTTTTTTTTAGTATTGAAAATGTTATATGTACATATGTATGTATGTACATACAAGAAATATTTTGCTCGATGGGAGAAGACGGTGGAGTGTGAGCTATACAAAAGCACCACTTCACCATGCGTCGCGACGTCGCGTTCGTCGATATGTATGTAGATATGCGTTATGTAGATATGTAATGTGTATATACTTAAGTATGTGCAGTATGTGTACATTTGTTGTATAGGTATTTTGTGATCTTACCTAATTGCATTTTGATGGCATTTCGGATAATGGAAGGTGTATTTCTTGCATCATCTACTTGTGTTGATTGTTCCGGTTGCTCTCTATGCGAATTATTGTTTGCATTTTGCAACCATTGGATGTTGATTTCATCATTATTAACATTCAGAAAATTATGTAAGATACAGCATGCTTTAATAATCAAGATGCTGTTATCGATTCGGTTATCAATACCCTTTCCGATCAGTCGATCTCTGACTTTCGAGCAGGAAAGACTTAGGCAGTGTGGAGTTTATTTACAAGTGTTGTGGAAATTAGAGAAGTTATTAGCTAGTCACTCATTAAATAAGTAGTTCGATAGCGCAGCGCTAGTGTGTTGGCTTGAGAACCAAGGGTCGTGAGTTCGATCCCTGTATTGGGTGGAATTTTTTTTTATTTTAAATTCGAGTCGTGATGATAAACCTAATAAAGGAAAAAGCAGCAGGGGCATTGAAAAATGCTTCGGTCAAATCATCCGATGGTAAAGTAGCGGTGGAAAACACCGCCGTAGGCAATGAAGGAAGGAAGAAGAGGAGGCGGACCTCAAGAGCAAAGCCAAATTTGGATGGTAAAAGGCCAGCCACCATCTCAACCAAGCTGCAAGTTGAGGTGGTTGACACTCAAAGAGCAGCAAATACAACGGCAACGAAAAATATCCAACGGCAATACGAAGATGATATTTGTTCCGATGACTCTGTGGAGTACATGTCCGGAGAAGGGGAGGGACTGTGCAGGGCCGGCGGCAGCAATATGTTCGCTGGGCTGTCCACTGAATACACTGACGAGGAGGTGGAGGAAGTCCTCCTAACAAAGCAGGCAAGCATTGATAAATGCGAGAAATTGCTTAATACGCTTAAGGAGGAAATTAAGCCCCTTCTACAACGCCTCAAGCAAAAACAGGAGACGCGTCGGCAAGAAGAGGCAGCGGAATTGAAAAAGAGGCAACTGCAGAGGCAGCAACAGCAAAGCCAACAACAACAACCACAGCAGCAAAGACAACAACAACAACCACAGCAGATGAAACAGCAAAAGCAAGTTGCTACTAATAACAAGCAACTTCAAAAGGAGCAGCCTAGACCCAACACAGGGGCGGTGCAATCAGGCCCAAGCTCATCGGGGGCCCCCAAACCAATGGAGGCAGCAGCACCAGCCGTAATACCCACAGCAGCACCAGCAGTAGCACAAGCAGCAGATCCGGTTGCATCAACATCAGCAGCAGCAAAGCAGCAACAACAGCAACTCCAGCAACACCAGCAACAACCACGGCAAAAGTCCGAGAAAGTGCCACCAATAAGGACGTACAAGGTCGACCTACAGGACTTAAAACAGGTATGTAAGTCGGCCACGGATAATAAATTTAGTATTAAAATTATAAATGAAAAGCAGAAGCGGTATTCGGTCCAATGCTTCACATTGGCCGAATACAAAATAGTTAAAGAGTGCCTAAAAGCAGCCACTGCTGAATTCTTCAGCTTCACTCCTAGGAGTGAAAAACCGAAGACGGTCCTTTTGAAGGGCATCAGTTCCTGCACGGAACCAGAAGAGCTCCTAGCTGAGCTCCGTCAGAATGCCAGCGATGACCTCGAATTCATCGGAGTCAAGCCTTTTTCTACGGTAAGGTCCAGACGGGAGGGGCATAAACTGCCAATATTCATTGTAACTCTGTCGCCCCAAAGTAGACTGGAGAGTCTCAGGAATATTACCGTCCTAGACTACCAGGTCATACACTGGGAAGAATTAATGAGGCACGACGACATGCTGCAATGCATGCGCTGCCAAAGGTTCAGTCACGCTGCAGCCAACTGTGGAATGCAGGAGCGCTGTGTGAAATGCGCCGAAACCCACAATAGGGGTGAATGTAGGCTAGGGACTGAGCGAGTCGAAGACATGACCCAGCTCAAGTGTGTAATATGCGGGAATGAGGGGCACCCCGCAAATTATCGGGGCTGTTCTAAGCTCCAAGAGATACGGGACAAACAGGCCAGCCAAAAAGCCGCAGAAAGTCGAACCGTACGACAAGCTCCGACAACAAATTCATTCGTGAGACCCGACGTTTCTTACGCCAGATCTGCGAAAGGAATGGGTAAGGCGAGACAGGCTCCACCACCGGTCGTCCCACAGGCCCAAGAGCCTAAGGCGCCGGCGGGGCAGCCAGACATTCTGTCCTTGTTGCTGAGCATTCAAGGCCAGTTGGCAGGACTGCAAAGTCAGATCGTGGAGCAAGCCGGAAGAGTAGATAAACTCTACTCTATGATGGCTGGCCAAGCGCAAATTCAGGGTTAAGGGCGCGCTGCCGAAGACGCGCCTTAGGATCCTAGGTTTGAATGTGAATTCATTGATTAGGATCGAACGTAGAGCCAATTTGTTCCAGCTGTTAAAAGACCACAGTCCTGATGTGTTTATGGCTAGCGAAACCAAGCTAAACCAGAAACATAAACTGACTAACAACAATTACAATATCGTAAGAAGGGATCGACCCGGCTCTACTCAAGGAGGCGGTGTTGCAATCTTCATACGTAAGGGCATTAATTATAAAGTCGTATACAATAATGATTTGCGAAAGCTCAGGACGCTAGAAGTTTGCGTCGTATGCCTCTCTCACTCAAGGGAAGCGGATGTATATGATTGCGGCTTATGCGGCTGACGCTCCGCAGGCTACTATCTTTATTTCAGAGCTCGAGATTCTTTTCAGAGTACTAAAACTGAGCTTGGAAGAAAACTACTTCATTATGGCCGGAGATTTGAACGCGAAACATGAAGATTGGGGAAATCAAATAAATAATCCAAGAGGTAATCATCTTTTTAATTTGATGAATCTTCACGGTGTTGAATATGGTGTTGACCTGCTGGCTACTGAAAGGCCATCGTTCCCAAGGAGCGGTTCCTTTCTGGACCTTTTGCTGTACGATACCAGACTGACAATAACGGACAAAGTGGGTAATCACCCTCGAAACTGTTTACAGACAGTCGATTACGACAGTGACCACTGCGGACTCGCTGCTGTAATTCAGATTCCGAACGAGCTTGTGGAATTGGATGAATTCGTTCCAACGCATTCCTACAATTATAGTAAGATGCGATGGCCACGTTTCACCCAAGTCCTTGCAAGAGAACTTCGTTCGAGAGACATAGCCCCACCAAACAACAGAAACTTGACAAATACAGAAATCGACCAACATCTTGAACAGATGGACAAGATAATAAAACGAACAATGGAACGGACAATACCGAAATACAAGGAACGCGACCAAAACAACGTCTACAGTAACGCGACTATAGACGCACTACACAGACAGAAAAGCGGACTACTGACAAGACTGAAAAACTTGTACAGACGATTTACAGACCCGTACGACATGGAGATTAGGACACTGAAGTCGTCGATTAAAAACGTCAACACCCTGATCAAGGAAAACTACAGGTTATCTATTAATTTGTACTGGGACAAGAAAATTCGGGCCGTTAATTATAGCGACCCGAGTATGTTCCCTAAGATTAATAAGATATTTAGGTCCAAGAACCAGAACGACCTTCCGTGTCTTAAACTCCAGAGAACAGTAGAGAACACGAACGTACTTCTGACAGCGCAAATTGATCCTGAGGAAGCCGTCTTGGATGATGACTTCTTTGTGATTGAAGATCCGCAGGAGAAAGTGGAGACAGTTGGTGCTGCTTTCCAGCAAGTGTATAAGGTGAATGCTTGCACTTGCCCGAACCACGACCTGGAGAACAGAGCCTTACTTCATCACTTCTACCTGAGGAATGATATTTCGCATTGGCGATCCGAGAACCGTGGTTTTACCCGGTTTGATGACGACTTTTTAGCAAACGCTATAATCGCCGATCGAACGGGCCCAAGTCCCTTGCTCATCACGAAGGTAGAACTCCAGCTCATCTTCGATTCAATAAGGAATAAGAAGTCAGCAGGTGTCGATGGTATATCCAATATTGTACTAAGACACCTACCGATTGAAGGAATAGACATCTACACCACTCTGTTCAACAACGCGCTGAATAATGCATATTATCCAGTGCGTTGGAAGACAGCTGTGGTTCATCCTCTCCCGAAAAAGGGAAAGGACAACTCCAATCCTTCAAATCTCCGGTCAATAAGTCTTCTTCCAAGCATCAGCAAGGTATTTGGAAAGGTAATCAATAGGGCTCTGGCTGAGTGGGCTGCGGACAACAGTATAATTCCGGATAATCAGTTCGGGTTCAAGGCAGGACATGACACTATTCATGCCGCGTCTAAGCTCGTTTCTGATATCCAATGGAACAAGTCCAAGAAACAATGCACGGGTGCTGTTCTGGTTGATTTAGAGAAGGCCTTCGACACCGTATGGTTAGAAGGGTTGTACCTCAAACTCACCAGACTAGGCATCAGTAAACCATTATTGTATATGCTTTATGATATGCTCAACGGTAGAAAGTTTGTTGTCAAGAGTGGCAATGTAACTTCTACCACCACCTTTGAAATTAAAAACGGTCTTCAACAGGGAGCGGTGAACTCGCCGATCCTCTTCAGCATTTACACCAGCGATCTGATAGGTAGCTTAACTAACGCAATTGCGTATGCCGACGACCTGATTGCGTACAGAACGGCTCGAAAGGTTGAAGTTATTAGAATTCTGTTGCAGCGTGACTTCGAGAAGATTCAGCGATACTGCGACGATTGGAAACTGAAAATAAATGTCCAAAAGTCGGAGACAATCTTGTTCCGGACTCCGTTGGCTAAAGCCTCGCGAGATACGTGTAAGAATTGGCGCAAGATGGTCATTGTTGACCCGCACGGACAGGCACTGACGAGCAAAAGTGTAGTGAAGTACCTCGGTATCTGGTTGGACCAGTATCTATATTTCGACAGACATATGGGTGCTGCTCTGACTAAGGCCAGAGGAGCCTTTGCTCTGACGAAACGGCTGTTTTACAGCAGTCGGCTTGACCCCAGAGTGAAGGTAATTTGCTACATGGCCCTCATACGGCCAATGATTGTTTATGGTTGTCCAGTGTGGTTCAACATTGCCCCTTCCCAAATGGAGAAGTTTCGGGTGTTCGAGAGACAGTGTCTTCGGCGCTGTCTCGGTTTGTATCGGACACCGGAATCTTCTTATCTGCATTATTATTCAAACGAGGTTCTATACAACGGGGCTCGAATCAATAGAATTGGCAATTTCGTGATAAAACTTGTTCGGGGTCACATTGCGAGGGCTATGACTTCGACCAACAATCTGATTTTCGGGCCGTTCTATCCGAACGACAACTACTTCGACAATGCACGCTTGAGCGGCTTTATCCCACCAGAGGCATTCCTCTATCTAGACCAGTGCGGCATGATACAGGATAGATTGGCAGTACCGCTTATCTACCACGTCAGGCGAAAAACCGTAGACCGGCGGCTCCTGTATGAACGGGGCATCCTCGCTCGTGATGGAGCGGAGCTGCTTCGGTTCAGTAGGGCTGTGTCCGAAAAGGACCGCATTGATAGGGTGAAGCAGGAGAACCAGTTTTGGTGGCTTCAAACTGCAACTGATAATGGGTAATCCGGGGTGGGGTATTTTTGCCTTGGCCGGCTTACATACTTGTTTTAGTCTTAAGTTTTAGGTTTAAGTAGAGCAGGAATGGTGACACAATAAAATTAAAAAAAAAAAAAAAAAAAGTATAAAAAAACAAAATCTCATAAAAATACAAAACAAAAAAAAGAAAACAAAATACAAAAAAAAAAAAAATGCAAACACATATCACAGACAATATTATAAAAATCCTCGATGGAATTACAAATAGAAGGACATAGTTGTTTTGCCGCTGTGGTTGTTCTAGTTTTAAGTAGTTTGTAGGTAGATTAGGTAATTTTAAGTTTTATTTTAAGGACTTTAGTATGTAAGTAAAAACCCCAAAAAATGATAAAGATTTTAGTTTTTAAACTTTTCTAAAAAAAAAAAAAAAAACATAAATTGAAATAAATAAAACAATCTTAGTTCGTAGGCCGAAAGGCATTAATTTTAAGAATCATGAATTTCTTAGAGCGCCCGATTAGGGCCAGTAAGTTATATTTAAGTAGAATTAATTAGGCTAGTTTCCCATTTTGTCTAGCATGTAAGTAGAGTTAAGTTTAAATGAATAAAAAAAAAATGAATTTCGAAAAAAAAAAAACCCTTTCCGATTCTCCTAAATCTTGCTTTAAGGTGTCCGAAACTGTTGTCAACAACTCTTCGACATTTCGAAAGAGCGTAGTTGAAGTTCTTTTCTTCTTCGGAAGCTGTGGTACTAAAAGGAAATGGTTTCATCAAAGATTCGGGAAACCTAAAAGCGGAATCCCCAATTAAGACTATAGGAACATCCACATCGCATATTTTTTTGACATTTCTTTCAAAATTGGTTGCCGATGCTGTTGTCTCACATACGAATCTTCCCTGGACTTCCTACGTTTATATAAAGAAATCTATAACTGTGTACATACATATATAAGAATTAGTTTCTTTTTAAAGAAAAGTTTCAGATTTGAATTTCGATTATTACCGATAATCAACCACAGCTAGTAGTACAGTAGAGTACCATCCCTTATAATTATAATAATCCACAACATCCTGAGCAGGGGGTTGGATCTCAATATGGCAACCATCTTCAGTGAAATTGAAAATATTATTTGAAACAAATTTTAAGAATATACATTAATTATACCCATACCAATAGCTCCAAAACATTGAGGGAAAGTTTTTCGAAACCATTCATATTTTCCTTAATAATTTCTTCAGTAAGTGGATATGCACACAAGTATTTTTTTTGTAAAACAAGCCAAACTTCCTGACAAAATGTTGTCACAATAATGCATACTGTGGATAAAAGATAGCTGAAACTGTCCTATATTCAGCGGATGATCCCAGTGTATGTATGTATGTATGTATTGCAATGGCTATTCTTTTTTGTAATGGTATACATTTTCTAAAGTTTGTATCTTGCATTTCCAGATTCTTTAGTTCATTGCAGAGTATATCGAAAGTTCTGCGGCTCATTCTGAAATGTTGTTTGAAATACTCATCATCGTTTACTAACATTTCACGTTCCCAAAAAGTGCTGGTGCGTACCTGCATAAAATATTTAGATATACATATGTACAGCTTCCTATTAATTGAATTGTTATAAAAAGCTTACCTTTGTCCACATACATACATATATTTCTTTGGCGATCACGTTTTTCAATTGCATTACTTAAAACTTTTCTTTTCCTTCGAAGTTCCAGGATTTGCAAAACAAAACGACGTTTTTTTTTATGATAGAGGCTTGAGATGATGAAAAAAAGTTTAACAAAATCTTCATATTTTGTTCAACTTTCTTTTTATATATTAAAAATAATTTCATTTTTTCACAAATAATTTGAGTCTTCTCAAATTACAAAACTTTTTACTCACAAATTTTTTTTATCAATACAAAATTTGACAGCCGGTGTCAAACAAATTTAAATGTCAAATGAAAACGTGTAAATGTTCGGTGTGAACGATTTTCGGGTTTTCGAAAACTTTTTGCCGAAAACCCGGTTTTGGGTTTGGTGTGAAAAGCCTATAAGGCATCGTCAGGTTGAACTATAACAGCAAGTTAATTTGTGTGTATGCTAATAAGTAATAACCAAAACAAACACGTCTTTTACTAATTAGCCTTCTATTACATCATCTACTACATACGCTGTCAAAAAGACAGAATTTAATTGACATTAGTAATATTTATGAAAACAAACAGAAGTTTCTGTTCAAATCTTTTTTCATTCCTTTAATTATAAGCTATAGTTTTATTGTCATTATGTTGTTAGCAAACCAATATATACAGATAGGTTCTACATTTCACTTGAAATGAAATCGAAATCGAATAGAATATTCTTTATTGAGTCTTTATAAAATTTTACAATGAGGTATTTGCTTATCGATGACTTAAGCAGTGATGGTAAATGAAAAAAAAAAATAAATCCCTACGGTATCCACAAAAAATCCCTACTTTATGAACTTTATCCCTACACCTATAAAATCCAAAAAATAACACACTTAAGGAAAGAAAAATAAGATATTGGTTTATGATTTTATTTAACTTTTTTAATGATTATAGCATTTTATAATAATAAATAAAATAAATAAAGGAAAACTTCAAAAAATTAATTATATACATACATAAAAGCTGATACAAAATATTTACACATGGTGATCATATTAATTGGTTGCGGACATTTTTTTAATGTGATTGTCTTTAGTTTCAAATGATACACAACTTAAGTTTTCATCTTGCAATGATGATCTTATTATACAAATTGAGTTAAGATTTTCGTGTCTCAATTTGTTTCTTTTTTTGTGCGAACATCAGTAACGATCGAGAAAATCCTCTCTGCTAGGACATATTTAGCAAGATTGGACAAAATCGGAAACATAGTTTCTTCATTAAAATTTTGTATGTTATTTATTTTATTCCAAAATTGCACAACTTCTAAACCTGCCAAGTTGCTTCTTTCTTTTTCGAAAAAGTTGAATTCGATTGTCATCCACTCTTGCAAAAGCGCATTGATATCTAAGGAAAGTTTTTGGGACAGAAGCTCAAAACGGAACTCAGATCGGGATCTAGGATTCAAAAACCCAAACTCTTTGAAAATATTAGAATTTTTAATGGGTAATCGTTGTTGGATCTCTTCTAAGGCTGTTATATAAAAACTTAAGCAGTCAATCCTTAATTGGTTAACAGCAACTTTTGGAATAGTTTTTAGAATCTGGTCACAATCTGGGCCTAAATATATTTCTTCTATTTGTAATGTAACATGAGGTGATCTTACATTACAGTTGATTTTGAGTTCAGGCCTTTTAATAAAATTTTGTCCCAATTGAAAAAAAAAATTGATTGATTCTTTATGTAACTCATGTATAAGAGGTTTTTTCGATTGAAAAAGAGCGTTCAAAGTGTTGAAATAACCAAGTACATATTTAAGAAAAAGTAAATATGCTTTGTTACATTCGTTTGTCAACTCATTTAAAATAAGTTCTGCTGACTTCAATTTGTCTGAAGTAACTGCGTGTTTGAAATATTCCACAAGCACACTCCAATTATCCAAAGTTCTTTCAATACATGTTAAGATTGAAAAAGAAAAAAAAATGGTTTATAATAAAATTGTAAAAATCCCTACGCTTTCATAGAAAATTATGATATATCAAAAATCTGTCCTTTTTCCCCTACGGTGTCTTTTTCAAGACAAAAATCCCTACGTGTAGGGATTTTTCCCTACGTGTACCATCACTGGCGCTTAAGTATAACTGCGGCTATAATGTATTGCCTGCTTTGACAGTTAAAATGGAACGCCTCGTGGCTTTATTTGAACATAGTCTGACTGCTCTTGCTCAGGAGAGAGTATACATATACTTTTTCTTTGACGACATGTCACATAAATATACATATATACATAATACTAATACTACTTAATACTAAATAACAAATGGTCAACAATCAACTAGTTATTATGTGATAGAGTGAGAGCGCTCTATAAGATTTTTTTTCATTTAAGTTCACAGCAATTTTGAGTTAGATGTTGAAAAAATGAAAGGTAAATACAAGTTAAGAGTTATAATATTGTCTCTTTTTCATACATATACATATTTGCAATTGAATCTATGAAAATTCAATCTTGAAGGTACATTGTACATATGAACACACATAAAACATGGATACATAAATATACATCGAATTGGTTGAGCAATTTAAAATTGTTTTTTAACTTTCTTTTTAGTTTTTTTAAGTTACAATCAGTCTTATTGTTTTCAAGAATAACGAATATAAACTAATTCTATACATTATTTATATTAATTAAAATTATCAGGTAAGTCCTGTAAACCAACACAGGAAAGATAATGACTTTATTGACCCCCGTAAAAAATAGTGAACAGAGATATGTGTGCAGTTAAAAGCATCTTTAAAAAGATTAGATTAGGAGCATTCAGCCACGGTTTTGGCCCGAAGTGGCCGTGGAGTAAAACAAGGGAGTGGATGTCAGTGAGGAATCCAGGTCGAAAGATGTAATTCCGAGGGGAGATAAGTAACTGGAGTTGTCCCAAGTGGACCCCATCTGCGATAGAATGACGTGACTAATAAGGTCATTTTCTGAAAGTTCTAGACTGATAATTGTTTTTTTCATGAGAGTTAGGATATATCTCATCAGCGGAATGATTTTAGTGATATTATAAATGTAATTGTTGGAGAAGCGTTTGGTGGGGGACTCAAAGTTTTTCCCAGCGCATAATCTTAGGATTTTTCTTTCCAAAATTTCCATGGAATTTGCCACTGTGGGCGAGATGGAAAACCAAATGGGGAATGCGTAGTTCAGAACCGGTCTGACCAGTGTTTTGTAGAAAAGCAACTTAGTTTTGTGATTTAAAGCTCTATGTTTAAAAAATGGCATAAACATGTTGGAGACTTTTCTCGCCTTTTCAGTTGTAATTTTGGCATGTGAGTTGAATTTCAATAGATTATTGAAATTCACTCCAAGATATTTCAAATTGTTTTTAGGCCGAATAACGCAGCCATTCAGTCTAAGAGAGAGATTTTTGCTTTCTTTCACAACGCCAGGAGGACCCTTCCCACATGCATTCCTAATAACAATGACTTCAGATTTTGGAACATTCAGTTTAATTCCCCAGTTTTGATAATAGGTGTTAATTCTACTTAAGTGATTTTCCAAAACACCAAGGGCGTGTGATCCGCATATAATAGCACAGTGGAAACGATGTTATTTTCCGTAAACTGATGAGGAAAATCATGTATGAAGATGTTGTAAAGGTGTGGGCCCAAGATGGAACCTTTAGGTACCCCTGGATTGTGCTCGCACATATTGCCCTTGGAGTTTTGGATTTGGATAAAGAAGAATCTATCAGTCAGGAAACTTTTAATTATGTTTAGCGCATGAGCTGGGAAACTAAGAGAGGACATCTTTGCGAGGAGTCTGTCTCTCCACACGCTATCAAATACCTTCTCCACATCTAAGGAACAAGCGACCGTGCATTGCCCGTCGCGTAGATTTAAGATTACATCGTTTTGGAATTTGATTAAGGCGTGTAGAGTAGAGTGCGCCCTACGAAAACCAAATTGGAAATCCGGAATCGGATCAATGGGGTTTTCGAGTGACGAGTTGAGGAACTGTAGTGCTATTCTCTCAAGGATTTTTCCGGTGTTTGAAACTAGAGATATTGGCCTAAAATTATTAATGTCGTGGCTGTTATGTTTTTTAAAATTGGCAGAATTTTGGCTATTTTCCAGCAGGTTGGGAAATAAACACTGTTAATGCACTGGTTGTAAATAATTGTTAGGAATTGTATCCCTGAATCAGAGAGCTTTTTCAAGGCAAAGTTGGAAATGTCATCTGGTCCAGTGGACTTTTTGGGTTTTAACTATTTAATCAGGCTTCTGACTGTATCAGTGTCAGTGAACATGTGATTGGCCATTGGGCGAAGTGCACTGTTTACGGAGTCGAATATGAAAATATGCTCCGGAGTGTTGTGAGCTATAGAGCTAGCAGCTGCAATTGCTTCCTGGGTGTTGTGGGAATTAGGCATAGGAACAATTTCCTTGTAAATTTCCTTGAAATGATTTTCAAAAGCTGATTTAACACTGGTTGCATTGATAAACTTTTGCTCTTTCACTGACACCTTATTACAGGAGAATCTTTTCTTGCGTCCAACAATTCTAAATGCTTCTTTAAATGCCAGGGGCCCAGGATTGATTTTCGCCAGTCTGTCACTGAGTGTTTTGTTGAACCAGATGTTCACTTTCTCTTTTATAATTTTGTTAAGAAGTGTGATTTGTGAGGCAAGTTCTCTGTATTGTGCGTTAACTCTGTTAAGTGAATTGTGAAATATATTTTTCAAGCGCCTTTGCCACTGATGTTTTATTTTGTATAAATTGTTAATTTCAATAGGCAAGTTTTTATATTTTTTTGTTGAGAGAGAAACGCTTGTGGAGTTTTCATCTAAGGTGGAAAGAAGTGAATTATTGAAGTGTAAAATATGAGCGTCGATAACTTCGTTAGATATACAATTATCTGGAGGAGGGAAACATTCATTTAGGCGTTGATCAAGTTGTCTTTTGAATGAATTCCAGTTGGTGTTTCTAAATGATCTAAATGACGGGTGACCATAGGTACAAAAATTAGCTTCCTTGAGGGAAATTTCCAAAAGGAGCGGGCAATGGTCAGAAAAAGTTGGAAGCGTGGTGAGTGAGAAATTTGGATCTAAACTGTTGATCAAGTGTCTCGAGATCAGGAAGTGATCGAGAAAGGACGGTCCTCTTGGAAAAGTTGGAGTGTCCGAGGAGAGCAAAGTTAAAGACGGGGTGAAATTTTGAAGCCAGGCTTCAATGGTCTTGCCATTAATGTTGTATGAATGATCTCTCCAGTTTGGACTTCTGGCATTCAAGTCTCCTCCGATAATTGCTCCGTCAAAGCTGGATGCTAGGTTTTCTAATTTATTTAGTTCATTTGTGAGTTGAGAGACAGCACAAGACGAGGGAAAGTATAACGATCCTAGAAGATAGTTCTTCGAGATGTTGTCCTCGATGCATCGAATACTTATGAAAAATGAAGGGAAAATGTTAGAATCAAAGTTAACGAGCTCATATTTAATGTTATCTTTCAGAATTAACGCAGCACCTTGAAGGTTGTCATTTCGGATAATACAGTAGTTATCTAGGAAGACATTATGTCTACTAGATAGATGAGTTTCTTGAACGAAAGCAAAGTGACATTTATTTTCTTGGAGAATTTTTAGAAGCTCAATTCTCCTAGAATGTGCAATTAACGACGAAATGTTATATTGTAATATATTTAGCAACATCATTTGGAACAGAAAAGAAGTTCATTGACCAGATCCAAGTAGGCCATTCTTTTTTCGGTTAAAGAATTAAAGTTTTCTAGCTTTGACATAAATTTTTCAATTCTGCTCAACAAGGATCTCATATCGTAACCAAAGAGGTCGTTGGAGAGTGCCATGAATTGATTTAGGATGTTTCCTGTTGTCTGCCTCTGCTGTAGACCAAGAGGGCCAGATGCAACTTGAGAGTCATTAGGAAGAGTCTTGAAGTGAATCGCATAGTCGACCCCAGGGATGATCGAGGCCCCATTAGAAAAGGCGAGCATCCTCGGAAATTAGCCGGGTGGTTTTCTCCACAGTTCACGCACACCGCTTTGCTACTCTCATCCCTCACTACAGTGCAGGCGCCGGGTTCGTGTCGATTCACACACTTCACACATTTGTACGCAAAGGCGCAGTTCTTGGCCAAGTGCCCAAATTGTTGGCATCTCCTGCACTGTAGGGGGCCTCGATTTCCCCTGGGTTTCTCCCAATAGACCCTGGTGTGGAATAAGTATTTAATTTTGGATAGTTCTGACGCATCGGTACCAGGAAGCAGACGAACAAGAAACAGATTATATTTTATTTTCTCCTGCTTTGACCTTAATGTCTCGAAGAGTGAAATGCTAGAAATGTTGGGGATTCGGTTTTTTAATTCATTAAGGATTTCCTCTGGAGGATAATCGGATGAAAGTCCACGAAGGACAACATTTGTTGTTTTATCTTCCCTCAGAGTGAAGGAGTATGCTTGTGCATCACCTGTGTCCCTCAGCATACGCATCATCTCCTTATGAGCGTCGCTATCATCAATATATAATTTGCAAATACTACCCCTGTTCACTATTTTGTACTTAAACTCTACCGAGTTCTCTTGGCATTCGGAAATTAATTTTCTAACATCTACATTTTTCAGTATTATAGGTGGACAGAACTTACCTGAATACATTTTGTCTTCTACATTTGATTTATTTTGCTTATCGCTGGATGTTGCTGGAGGGGCTCCCTCGCTGTTCTTTTCTTCATCATCATTGATGGTTCTTTGTTGCAGTTGTTTAGACACGGAATTGTTGTGCTTGATGTTTAACACTGTTTGTAGTTTCACGTTGGCCAGTGCAGCAAATTTATTTTTTTCAGACTCAAAGTCCATTTTTTGTGATGTGGTATTCACTTTGGCAGCAGCTGCGGTGTGTTTTTTTGGCGGGGTTTCCCAGTCACTTGAGACAATTTCAACATCCTCAGGGAGTGGCAATAAATGCTTAATCGTTGCAGTCATATTTTCGTTTGCAGTGTCGATGAATGTTTGTTGCGTCTCCGCTTGGAGAAATTGCCTTGTCGGGGCTTCGTTGCGTGCTGGTGGTGGCGATGAGTTGTTGGGCGGCTTCCATCCACCACCATCCACCGTAATTCGTCGAAAAAACACTTTATTGAAATATTTTCTTTGTTTAGAATATTTTATTTTAATATTATCGGCCACTCAATTAATTTTTCGAATGTTTATGAATGTATTTTAATACAATTCATTAATAGTTAAATCACCTTCGTACGGCAGCATCACATCCCTTAGCCCTCAGCACTTATAAAAAAAAACTACTTCCTGTTCATAATAAGGATCTCAATCAGAGACAATAAAAAGCTTAATTTTCATGTTAAATTCAAAATATAATTCTTGGATAAGATTTTATAATCATTCTTTAAAATATATAATCATTCTTAAAATATTAATCATTTAAATTTATTTATTAATGTTGTCGTATGAAAACAAAATAGCTCAAAGAAAATCGAAGAAAGAAAAATAAAACAAAATGTTCCAATTTCATATTGGTCCATTCAATAGGCAAGTGCAATGAACTTTCATACATAATTACTAAAAAAATTGAGGTACATAGGTCAAGATCTAGGCAAATTTGAGCTAGAGTGAAAAAACTGTCATGATCACTTTCTGTTAAGGTATTGCACTCGAAATTTCTCTTACACTTTTTTCACTCACACTCGCTTTAAATTTAAAAGAGTAAATTTTCTTTTCTTAATTTATTTTCTTTTGGATTTCATTGGAAATTTTCTTGGAACTTGGAATTTGTATTTTATAGATGCATTTATCTGGTTCGTTCAATTTTAAAATAAATAAGGTTTTTAAAATTTAAAATGAAGACTTACCGACATCCTGAAGTTGATGTGCACAACAGCTTTTTGACGTCACTCGTATATTCTCTTCTCTTTGTTTCTTTTATACTTAAGCTTATTTATTTTAATCTTGAACGAAATTTTCGCGCGCTTTTATCACGATTAGGCTACGTCATTACAATTTTAAATACTTTGTTTTAATTTCTTTTCTTTCTCTCTATTTTTCTTTCACTGTACACTTTTATTAATTAATATAAACTTTTCAATAAAAAAAAACTTTAAACAATACTTTAACTTATCTTTTTAATTTTCCTTTTTAATTCATTTTCTTGCTTTTGTTTTTCTGTTTCCTCTTCTATTAACTTTTCTTTTTTTTTTTGTAAACTTTAATAATTATAATTACATGTTTTCTTTTATTTTAATTTTACCACTTTTTAATAAAATAGAAACTGATTTTTTTAGAAACCATTTTTTTTTTTTTTTTGGATTTTAGATTGGGATTATGGCTGAGTTTGATTTGTATGTAGCGTGTTGGTTTCTAGATTTTGTTTTCGGGAATGTAACCCGGTCAAATTCCGACACTGACTGATTGTTCAGATATGCTTAGTGAAAGTTCTTGATCAGGAGCGATGTGGACAGTAAGACTCTCCACAAAGCTCCGTTGATGGGTCTCCAGAATCTCGCTTGCTTTGAGATTATGTCTAAGAAGAAAGAAGTTAAGAACAAAATTCTATAAGCAAATTTTATAAGAATTTTTAATTTACTCGTAGGTGATTATGAATTACCTGATTGAATTTTCGTACTTCCTTGTTGGAAAGTTTTGGGTATTTTGGTTTCAAGTACTTGATGCCAATTAAATTATGAAAATCCTAAGTTTATTTAAGTAAAACTATGGAAATTCTTAATTTTCTTTTCTAGGAGATTTCACGGTTGTTAGGAAAGATGATGTTGAAACTTTCAAAATTTAATATTTAAAAGTAGCGAACCGATGTTGTAGTCGAAATTTTCAAAAATATATGAAGGTAGTTTCCTTTATTGACTACAAATGTCAAAATTTTACAATAAAAACACGAAATTCAAGTATTCAAAAAACTCGTGTTTTTATTTATAAAATTTTAAAAATCGAATGCATTTCGAACTGACACGCAGCTCATCATCAGCGAAACCTCGATTTACACTAAAACAAAACAACAAGAAAAAACAAGAAATAAACAAATTCAATATGAAATTAATGTTAAAAGCAAAAACACTCCATTACCAAGACCGGAATCTTTCGTACGTTTCACTCTCCAAAACCCGTTTGTTTACATTGTTGTATTTGTAATTTTGACAATTAATCCATGAATAGACGTGAGCACAAACAAAAAAAAACGATGCCGTGGGCTAGCGGCATTTTGCACAGCAAAAACAAAATGGAGGGGTTAATAAGTTTTTTTTAGGGTTTTCTTTTTACTTTTTTTCGATGAAGAAGTCAGTTTTAAGCTTTAATTTTGCAGTCATTTTGTTGATAGCGTACCAATGTACATTTTTGTCTTCAAAAAAGCATGTTCACCATCAGTTTATTATAATTAATTCACTAATTTACAAAAATCACTGCGAAATTCTTCAAATTTCAAAATTAACCTCGGATTTTTGTATCAAAGATGCGTTCGAAGAACCATCAAGTTAAGGGTGCCAGCACAATTTTTGTATTGAATTCTAATAAATTTTCGTTAATGAACGGCCCAAATATTTTTTTTGCAAGTAATTAAAATCTGTATCATTTTAATTAATCCAAATGTATTTATAGTTTGTTTTTAATGATTTAAGCTTGCAACTTTTTTTGAATTCCATTTTGATTAATAAATATTATATTTAAAAAAAAGAGTTATAATCGAAAAATATATTATCCATAACATTCTTGATTGATGGAAGCATACATGTATTTGCTATCAAAAAAAACTATGCATCAAAGGAACACAAATGTTTTAAAAAAGTAATCAGAACGATTATAGCGAACCTGTTGAATAAATGCAGAGCAAATAAAATGTAAATTTTGACAAATATCACAAAATGAAAACGTCTTAAAATCGTTCTGAATTCATGCACAACTAATTCAATAGAACATGTAATCGTCATGAATGTTTATTGTTGACGTACAGAAGTTTTTTTTAGTGAGTTTCCACAGTTTAACGCAAAATATAATTTTCATTCATTTCTTAAAAATGTTTAGTTACCAAAGTTCAAGTTTACTTATTATTGTTTGAAAAGTATGTTTAGTAAAAATGCTGCTAATAATAAAAAAATTAATGAGTTTTACGTATATATGTTTTTGTTTTTCGTAATATAATAAAAATACTACCGTAGATTACATTTTATAAATGCAGAACATAGAAGAAAATATACATAAACAATAGTTTTCAGATATAAAGCAGAGGTTAGCGTAGAAAAATATTTTTGAGAAAGCCAATAATATTTTAAATATGTTCATTAAAGAAATTTCCGCTTCGGCTAACCTTCATCAACTTTTTAGAAAAAAAATTAGCATTAATAGCAGCCAATTATTTCATAGCATAATTAATTTTTCAGATTGTAAAATGTCTAGAAATTTTCATACGCTACAAAATTCGTAATTTTATGCGTAAACATAGAAGATAACATTATTTAGTCAAGAAGTATGGATTTTGGCGCGTATACCGTTTTTTCTATTGGGTGTTCGGTTTCCCCATACTGGAATAAAAAAAGTTACTTAAATCTATTTATTGCACTCATTTAGTTGGTATTGTGTGTAAACATATTGCCTATTTCTATTCCTTAAAGATGCTTTACACAAAGCAACTTATCTTTAAAACATGGTTCCCTCAAATTTTTATTCCAAAATCTAACTACAAAGAAAATTCTAACTCTAACATAGTCCCTCAAAAAGAAATTTTCAGGAATATTTCTGCAACAAAAAAATTTGGTCTTGCAACTACCGAACTGCTTAAATGATGAAAATACTAATCTAATTGAGGAATCTGAACTAGCTAAAGTTGGCAATGGAACTTCACAAGTATGCTTCTAGTAGCATTACTTACTTACTTAAGGTGGCGCTACAGTCCTGTGTGAACTAGGGCCTCACCCAACAAACTTCTCCATCTAGCTCGGTCCCTAGCTAGATGTCTCCAGTTTCGCGCTCCGAGTTGGGTGAGGTCACCTTCCACTTGTGCGCGCCACCTGATTCGCGGTCTTCCTCTACTGCGCTGTCCTGTGGGTGTGGATTCGAAGACTTTTCGGGCTGGAGCATTGGTTTCCATGCGCTCTACGTGACCTAGCCATCTTAGTCGTTGGACTTTTACCCTTCTTGCTAAGTCTACGTCGCTGTACAGCCCGTACAGCTCGTCGTTCCATCTTCTCCTCCACTCCCCTTCGATGCATTTCTAGTAGCATTGTCTGTACAAAAAAAATACGGAGGCACCCGCCTATTGTTTCCACCTGAACTTCTAACGTCGCCAAAAAAATGCTTTAAACAAACTACAGCTGAAAAAATTGTCTGTTTTGTTGTTTTACAAAGTATTGAGTTACACTTTTGTCCATTTGCAATAATTATACTTAACCAGTTGCAGCGCATGTTGCGTTCGCAAATTATTTAAGTAAACAAAATAAATAATAATAAACTAATAAATCATTAAATAATATGCATTTGGTCAATTTTATTTTATTTAATATACATTTACAACATTTATTTGGATGGAAATTAAAAAGCTATACAAATCTTCCAATTTAAGACCATGTCAGCACTTCAGATTCTGTTGGTTAGTGTTATAACCTTAATCATAAATCATTATGCTATAACCTTAAACTAACTTATTTATATATATATTGTAACTCTTTACTACCTATATACCTTTCTCACTCAAACATCGAATTATGTTCTTTCTTTTTGACATTTGAATAAATTGGATCTAACCTTTGAAAAACGTGGTCGACCCCCTTTTTATTTCAACCTTTCTTTTTACAGCATTTTATTAAATTCCAGCTAGCTACAACAAATTGGCGACGAGATAAACTCGAAATTAAATTATTTGATAAGGTAAAAGTCTATTCAACATGGATGCAAAACAATTTGCAGACTTTATGTCTGCCCAACAAAAGATGATGGAGCAACTAATTCAACTGACCAGCACCAACGCCACCACCACCACCAGTTCCACCACCGCCACGAGACTCCAGAATACAACACCAACATCTTTAATTCCAAATTTTGAACAATTCGATGCATCCAAGGAAAGTTTCAAGATCTACATTCAACGATTCAAGAACTACATTGAAATGAAGGACATAACCTCAAATCCGGATTACTGCAAAAAGCTCCTCTTAAATTCAATTGGGTCGAAACACTTCAATACAGTGACTGCACTTTCCGCACCAACACTAACAGAAGTAAGCTATGACGAATTGCTTTCACTGTTAGAATGTCACCTAGCTCCCAAGAGGAATCTTTTGGTGGCGCAACATCGATTCCTCAACAAATTTCAAACAGAAACCCAGTCAATAGCAGAATTTGTTGCCTGCCTGCGGATGGACTTAGGTGAATGTGAATTCAGCTGTGAATGCAAAAAGTCTGTTGCAGAGATATTTCTCAGAGCACAGTTCATTCGTGGAGTTCGTGACACCACCATTAGAGAGCAGCTTCTACAATCAAGTAGTTCTAAATTCGACGAAATTGTTTCGAAGGCACTTTCACTTGAAGCGGCAAAAGTGGATGCCAAAGAAATGTCAGTGTCAGAAAAAACAAAAGGAAGTATCGTTCCAGATATAAACAAAATTTCGATTAATAAAAAAGTTCAAAGTTTCAGAAAATCCAATCGACCAGTGCAACGACCAAGATCAAAAATCAACTACCAGGAGTTGGGTATTGCAGGATTGTGTCTGCGGTGCGGCAGAAACAACCACAACGCTAAAGATTGCCACTCCGATTCATCAAAGCTTAAATGTGCCGGGTGCAAAAGATTGGGGCATGTAGTTAAAGTTTGTATTTCAACACTTTTGGCAAATCGTTCAAAACCCAACGCATCGACCAATCATGTTCAACCAATTCAGGATGAAGCAGCATATGGTACATACCAAATAATCGACGTTTACAAAAATGATTTTTCGCCAGCTGATCACTTTGAGCGTTACTATGCAAACATCAGCATTCAAGGCAAAACAATAAAATTCGAAGTAGATTCAGGTTCAGCCTACACATTTTTGCCTCGACATCAATTCAAGTCTCTCAAGCCATCAACACAATTAACTCCAACAAATATTGTTTTTCGATCGTACACGCAAGATACATTTGTTCCGGACGGGAAAGCCAGCGTCAACATTCAATACAGGGGTACACAAATAACAGATGACCTATTTGTAGTCCAAGATGGCTGTGCAGCTTTAGTAGGAAGATCGTGGATCAGGCGTCTTAATATCAACTTGAACGATCTGGATGAAAATAATTCAGGTAAGAATGTTGATATTTTCAATATTTCGCATGATATGGAAGGGTTAGTGTCTGAATTCAAAAGCGTCTTTGAAGAGAAAATAGGATGCATTCCAAATTATAAGATCTCATTAAATTTACGTCCGAACACTAAACCAATATATTCAAAAGAACGTCCAATTTCATATGCATTAATAGACCGTGTGGACAATGAATTAAATCATTTGGAAAAATCTGGAATTATAACAAAAACATCGAATAGTGATTGGGGTTCGCCGTTAGTGGTAATACCCAAGGCTGACGGAGGGGTACGACTTTGCGTCGATTATAAAGTCGGCGTTAATCAACGCCTCATAGATGCCCACTACCCTATCAGAAAAATCGACCAAATTTTCAATAGCCTTCGAAATTCAAAATACTTTTGCAGACTTGATTTGTATAAAGCATATCTGCATGTACCAGTTGATGAACATTCAAGTATTATTCAAACAATTTCGACACTTAGGGGAACATACAAAATGAATCGTCTTTCGTTTGGCATAAAAACTGCTCCAGCTGATTTCAATAGAATAATAGATCAAATCTTACGGGATGTTCCAAAAACAGAGTCATACTTCGACGATATTATTATTCACGGCCAGTCACTTGCAGAATGCAAATCTAATCTAATTTCATGCTTAAAACAACTTCAAAAATTTGACTTACACTTAAACCGTTCAAAATGTTCCTTCTTCGAAAATAAAATAGAATTCTTAGGTCACACCATAGAATATAATAAAGTTTTGAAATCTCCATCCAAGGTAGCTGCTATTTTAGAAATGCCAAGACCTAATTCAACCGATGATGTAAGGCGATTTCTCGGGCTAGTTACATACTATTCCAGATTCATACCAAACGTTTCAACAATAACAACACCACTTCGTGAGCTTCTACATAAAAACGCATTGTTTGAGTGGACAATGAGATGTCAAAAACCCTTCGACAGCCTCAAAAATGAAATTGCTAGTGATCGGGTATTTATGCCATACAATCCAAAATTACCGATTCAGCTTGCATGTGACGCAAGCCCTACAGGAATAGCAGGTGTATTATCGCATTTAATTGATGGTAAAGAAAGGCCTATTGCGTTCGCGTCTAGATCGTTAACTAAATCTGAGCAAAATTACTCTCAACTAGACAGAGAAGCTTTAGCCATCATTTACGCTGTTCAACACTTCCATGAATATCTTTTCGGTAGATTCTTCAAACTAATTACAGACAACCAGCCATTAGCTAGAATTTTTCATCAACACTCAAAACTTCCTCAAATGACATCAGCTCGCTTGCAACGCTATGCAGCATTTTTAGCCGGATATAACTACGAAGTGATTTCAAAAAGTGGTAGCGAAAATATTAACGCTGATTGTTTTTCTAGGGCTCCACAAGACTCAAAAATTCAAAGCATAAATTCTATAGATAATGAAGTACATTCAATTTGCTTCGAAACTATTTATAGTAGTAGTAGTAGTAGTAGTAGTAGTAGTATTTTTATTCATAATTAAATTTTAACATTAAATTTTTAACAAAAATGGTTTATATAGCATGGCAAAATGCCGTCTGCCAGATTGGCAATAAAGTATAATTACTAGTTTGTAATACAAGTTTTCCTCAAATTATAATAAGTCGTGTTTTTTTCAGGTTCTTATTTATATACAATAACGATTGTTACAACAATAGTGAATAAGGTGGAACATTTGCATATACATAATTATATATATTTTTTCTTCATTTAAAAGCTTTCATTTTGTATTCTTAATCTATATTTTAGTGCGATTTTGCAATACTCATAAAGTAGCGGAACATTTATCTGATTCAGTTGCATAATAACCTCTTCCTCCAATAAGAAATCGTGTCCAAAGATACTTCTCCTCGTTTCCCTTAAAGTTGGGCATCTTCCAATGAAGTGGATAATATCTTCACGTTCGGCCAGGTTACATATACTGCATTCCAATGGCAAATCTGCTCTGTGGGGAATATAATTAAGGTTCAGCAATTCACTTCGAAGCCTGACCATCGTAGAAATTTTTTGTACACTATTAGAGTCGTGAAAGTAATTTGTATTTACCAAGTTGTGGTTAAGTCTACTATAGATTGATCTGTACAACGACCCAGATGCTTCCGTTACGTAATCTTCTCTATATTGCTCATCTGTTTTTTCTATTATCTCGTACAAATTTCCTTTAGTACTTGTCACATCTTCAGTGTTGATATTTAAGCTTAAATTACAACGCTGTGCCAATCCCATCCAGTCTGCATACCAACTTTTTCTACCTTCCATAGCTTTTACTAAGATTTTCCTAATAAGTCTAGTCTCCGGCATCATCATAACCTTAAGTAAATAATCCGCTTGGAGCTTAAGCGTTTTTATGAACAGCGGTGATAGCCCCGTTTCAATCATAATAACATAATTAGGCGTGTTTGCTGGTAGATGGAATATCCTTTTCACATAAAACCTCAAAAGTTGTTCAACTGTGTCAAACTTCTTACTTCCCCAAACCTGAGATCCATATAGCAGAATGGTCTCCGCAACTGCTTCAAATACCTTGTATTTGCTGCTATGCGCGATGTTTTTGTTCATAAAACATTTCTTCCATGAGATATTGATAGCCGCTTTTGCTTTATAAACTATTTATAAAATTTATTCAAATAAAATAAATTACAAAACACTGAAGTATGAAACGCAAAAAGATGAAGCTCTGTCAAATATTTTGTTCAATTTGCGTAATAAAAGAGAGTCGAAATCAGAGTATACTATCGACAGAAATGTTCTATTCAGAGACCAGAGAGTAGTTATTCCAAGTAACCTACAGCAGACTGTTTTAAAAGAGCTTCATCATACTCATGTTGGAGCGACAAAAATGAAACAGCTTGCTAGGCGTTACGTGTATTGGACTTCAATAAATAAAGACATCGAATTCTTCGTGCGATCGTGCTCTGAATGCGCATCAACTAAAACCAATCCAGCGAAAGCTTCTCTTCACCCTTGGGACGAACCAGACAGCAATTGGCAACGCATTCACATTGATTATGCGGGTCCATATCAAGGATATTATTTCCTCGTAGTCGTGGATGCTAAGTCAAAGTGGGCAGAAGTAGGAGTATGTACAGCAGCACCTTCCTCATCATCAACCCAAGAAATGCTACTCAACATATTTTCCAGAAACGGGTTTCCCGATGTCATGGTTTCCGACAATGCAGCAATCTTCAAAAGCGAAGAGTTTACAGAGTTCTGTAAAGATTCAGGTATTTTTCAAAAATTCATAGCTCCAGGTCATCCAGCAACAAATGGCCTAGCTGAAAGAAACATCCAGACACTCAAAAACAAATTAGCAGCAATGAACAATGAACCATCAACAACTGTACACAAAATAAGAGAAATACTGTTCAAATACCGAGCAACACCACTGAAGAACGGAAAAACACCATCAGAACAATATCTAGGGCTACAAATCAGAATTCGCTTAGACGCACTGAAGCCCACCAAATTCAAAAGTACTTCCACTGTTGATATACCATCAAGGCAATTAAGCGTGGGAGAAAGGGTTCAAGCCCGATATTACACTGCGAATAAAATGCAATGGAGACCAGGTGTTATTACAAAAAAACTGGGGAGACTTCACTATATTGTCAAACTTGATAATGGATATACGTTTAAAAGACATATAAACCAGCTACGTTCAACCAGTGTTCCAAATGAAAATTCAACAGATGTCAAACCAAACGAATCGCTTCCATCACATGATTCAAGTACTAATGCAACACCAGATAACCAGCAATTATCAGATCAACAAATAATCTTCCAACAATCTTTTGTCAATGATCCTGCAATTACCGAAAACCATCCGAGCACTTCAACAGTTCCAGTTCAACAGCCTGAAAATAATGCTTGTCCTCAACAATCATCAACCATCATAAACCAACAACCAATTCGTCAGTCATCACGTCAACGTAAACCACCAGTTTACTTAAGGGATTATAATCTGGATTCTTAATATCCCTAAGTATTAATCAAGCGTGGGAGAATTGTTATAACATTAATCATAAATCATTATGCTATAACCTTAAACTAACTTATTTATATATATATTGTAACTCTTTACTACCTATATACCTTTCTCACTCAAACATCGAATTATGTTCTTTCTTTTTGACATTTGAATAAATTGGATCTAACCTTTGAAAAACGTGGTCGACCTCCTTTTTATTTCAAGCTTTCTTTTTACAACATTTTATTAAATTCCAGCTAGCTACAACAGTTAGGGTTGTTTAGTTTTTGAACGAGGCCATGCAACATTCAAAATGAAGCATTTAGATGGGGCTGATTACTATAATGAAGCATTTTGATGGGCCTGAGGACTAAATGTGAGAATGTGTTTGGTTTTGTGCATCATTTCACGCACACTTTCTCACATTTAGTCCTCAGTAGCTTGTAGGCAAACCGAAATGTCAGTCTGAGATTCCGGTCTTGGTAATGGAGTGTTTTTGGTTAAAAGTTACAAATTTATGCTAATAAGAATAAGGGAGATAGAATGTTTCCTTTGTCGTTGTTCATGACATTCTTAGCTTTGTGAATAAAGAGAGACTCAAATGCATCAAGATCAAGCTTTCTTTCATTATGCACGCTCTTTAATAATCGAACACTCTCTTCAATGGGGCCGATGTGGTGCGGTGGTTCGTTGTTATCACACGACGCGAAGACATGAGCTGCTACAGATGATCGGTTTATTTGTTTATGTTTGATACAGCTGATGTGTTCCTTAAATCGCGTTTGTATACTCCTCTTCGTTTGGCCAATATATTTTTTGTTGCAGTCTTTACAGCTGATTTCGTATATACCACTTTTTTCACTTGTTGGGGTGGCATCTTTGGTTGAACCGAGAATGTTTTTTAGCTTGCCGTTGTTGTTGTAAGCGATATGTATGTTTTCTTTCTCTAACGTCTTTCGCAATTGATTTGTTATTGCTGGTATGTAAGAAAACGATATAAGTTTGAATGATTTTGGCTAAAGAGTGTGGATATTTCATTTTTCCGTATTCGGTTTGATTGTTTTTTCACAATATTTTCCACAACCGTTTTCTCAAAACCATTAACATAAGCTAAATGAACAATGTAATCAAATTCTTTTTTGAAATTACCAACGGAAAGTGGGAGTTTGCACAATCTGTATGCCATTGAATGAAAGGCTGCTATTTTGTGTTGGTACGAGCAAAAAGAGTCTTTCGTGATGTAGCGATCAGTTGATGTATTTTTTCGGAAAACGTCGAACTCTATTTTTTTGTTGCGTTTCTTACATAAAACGTCTAAGAACGGGATGGAATTTGTGTCGTCTTCTTCCTCATATGTAAACTTGATGTTGTCATATCTGTTGTTTAATGTATTTAGAGTTTCTTCAACTGTATTCTTTTTTATAACACTGAAAACGTCATCAACATATCTTAACCAAATTCTGGGCAAAAGACCCTCTCGTTTCAAATCCATTTCAAATTTAGACATGAAGGCTTCGGCGATGAGCGGTGACAAAGGGTTTCCCATACTTGTTCCGTTGTTGTTTTTGTAGAATTTGTCACGGAAAACGAAAAAATTATGTGACATACAAACTTTTGCTGCTCTTAAATACACTCTTTTATGATTTTCTTCTACATTTCTCGTTTCGAGATGTAATTTGAGTGCCTCTATTGCAACATCGACAGGTATACTAGGAAACAGTGCTTCCACATCAAAAGAGACTATAGATTCATCTTCTTCTATGTTTATTTCACTCACTCTATCGACAAAATCAAACGTATTCAAAACACTAGCATTTTCAAATGTCCCATACAACTTCATTTGATCGACTAGCCATTTGGAGACTCTGACGAGTGGTGAATTCACGTTTGAAACGATTTTTCGCATTTTTTCGCCTGGTTTGTGGATTTTGGGTAAACCATACATCTTTGGCACTTCCGGATTGGAGATCATTAATTTGAACTTGCTTATGGAGAAAGTTTCTGAAATTTCCTTAATAATTCCTTTTGCGTCGTCTATCATCCTATTTAATGGTGATCTCTTTAATACGGTAAAACCATCTTCAGCGATTGACTTTTCCATTCTATTTACATAGTCTACCTTGTCCAAGATCACAATGTTGTTGCCTTTGTCTGCTTTCACGTAATAAACTTCTTTCGCTTTCAGTTGTCCGATAATTTTCTTTTGTTTTTGTTGCTCTCTTGTCGATTTAGTTGATTTTACCTTTTTAATAACATTTTTGGCTGCTCTTCGAACTCTGTCTTTTGTTTCATTTGGTTTGAATTGGATTGCTGATTCAATGTCTACGATAGCTTGTCCGATGTCGGTTGAAAATAAATTTGGTGTGAAGTTCAGTCCCTTGTTTAATAAATCTAGTTCTTCCGTTTTAAATTGGACCGATGATAAATTAATAACTAGGTTTTCTACTGGTTTTACTGTAGACATCATTTCATTCGGTTTTTGAACAGTTGTTAGTGTTTCAAGCTTTTGGTTTTGGATTCTTCTCTTTGTCTTGAATGTGTTGTCGGTTATATCCATGATTGAATTCTGTCGTTTGATAAAATCATAAAATTCACAATCATTCAAACCTTTTGTTATTTCCAGGTGTAGTTCATATAGTTGTAGCTGGGTTTTATTTAATTGACTATAGTGGAATTTTATTTCATTATGAAGCCACAGTTTTTCAGCCATTTTAACTATTTTTTTTGTTCTTGAATTAGAGATGTTACAGCGTATTTTGATGAAGGTTGGTGTAATTTGTCGCTTTTTACATTGTTTCAAAAAGATTAAGTCAGCTTTTGTCCGGTTTGTTTTGTTGAGTAAGCGAGTGTATTGGTTCAGTTTTTGTTTGGAATACATGTTTTATGTTGAAACTTTCAAAATTTAATATTTAAAAGTAGCGAACCGATGTTGTAGTCGAAATTTTCAAAAATATATGAAGGTAGTTTCCTTTATTGACTACAAATGTCAAAATTTTACAATAAAAACACGAAATTCAAGTATTCAAAAAACCCGTGTTTTTGTTTATAAAATTTTAAAAATCGAATGCATTTCGAACTGACATGCAGCTCATCATCAGCGAAACCTCGATTTACACTAAAACAAAACAACAAGAAAAAACAAGAAATAAACAAATTCAATATGAAACATACATATCGCTTACAACAACAACGGCAAGCTAAAAAACATTCTCGGTTCAACCAAAGATGCCACCCCAACAAGTGAAAAAAGTGGTATATACGAAATCAGCTGTAAAGCTTACATACTTACTTAAGGTGGCGCTACAGTCCGGGCGGACCTGGGCCTCAACCAACATGCGTCTCCAGCCAGCTCGGTCCCTAGCTAGCTGTCTCCAGTTTCGCACGCCAAGTTGGTTGAGGTCCTCACCCACCTGAGTGCGCCACCTGAGTCGCGGTCTTCCTCTACTGCGCCGTCCCTCGGGATTGGATTCGAACACCTTCCGGGCTGGAGCGTTGATGTCCATTCGCTCTACATGACCCAGCCATCTAAGCCGTTGGACTTTTATTCTGCTAACTAGGTCAGTGTCGCTGTACATCCCGTACAGTTCGTCGTTATAGCTTCTCCTCCATTCTCCATCTATACGTACGGGACCAAAAATCACCCGAAGAATTTTTCTCTCGAAGCATCCTAAGACGTTCTCATCTTTCTTTGACAGGGTCCAGGCCTCAGCGCCATAAATGAGAACCGGGATGATGAGTGTCTTATAGATGGTGATTTTAGATGCTCGAGAGAGGACTTTACTTCTCAATTGCCTTCTAAGTCCAAAGAAGCAGCGATTTGCAAGAGTTATTCTTCGTTTGATTTCAGCGCTTGTGTCGTTGTCTGTGTTTATAGCGGTGCCTAGGTAGACAAAGTCCTTAACTACCTCGAAGTTATAGCTGTCCATGGTGACGTTTTGTCCAAGACGTCGTTGTTCAATGTCCTTTTTTGATGACAGCATATACTTGGTCTTGCCCTCATTGACCACTAAACCCATCTTCTTCGCTTCCGTCGCAATGCTCGAAAACGCTTCACTGACATCACGCTTTGATCTTCCAACTATGTCAATATCATCTGCGTATCCGAGTAATTGGATGGACCTTTGGAAGATTGTGCCTCTAGTGTTGACGGTTGAGTTTTGCACAATTCTTTCCAGAACGATATTGAAAAAGTCGCATGACAGTGCATCGCCTTGTCTAAAACCTTTTTTGACATCAAATGCATCGGTGAGATCTTTTCCGACCTTGATGGAGCAGCGTGCATTCTCCATCGTCATTCTGCACAAACGGATAAGTTTGACAGGGATGCCAAAACTAGACATTGCTCTGTAGAGCTCTTCCCTATGGATGCTGTCATACGCGGCTTTAAAGTCGATAAAGAGATGGTGGGTATCGATTTGAAGCTCCTGGGTTTTTTCCAAGATCTGCCGTAGTGTGAATATTTGGTCGAAAGTGGACTTTCCTGGTCTGAAGCCACACTTATAAGGACCTATCAGGTTGTTGACGAACGGCTTCAGACGTTCACATAGTACGGCAGCAAGGATCTTATATGCAATGTTAAGGAGACTGATCCCTCTGTAGTTGACGCAATTTCAAGGGTCTCCTTTTTTATGTATTGGGCAAACTATGCTGAGATTCCACTCATCGGGCATGCTTTCTTCCGACCATATTTTGCAGATGAGTTGGTGCATGCTCCCTACCAAGTCATCGCCTGCTGCTTTAAATAGTTCGGCAGCTATGCCGTCAGCTCCAGCAGCTTTGTTTGACTTCAGTTTAGATATAGCTATCTTCACGCAAAAGGAATTATTAAGGAAATTTCAGAAACTTTCTCCATAAGCAAGTTCAAATTAATGATCTCCAATCCGGAAGTGCCAAAGATGTATGGTTTACCCAAAATCCACAAACCAGGCGAAAAAATGCGAAAAATCGTTTCAAACGTGAATTCACCACTCGTCAGAGTCTCCAAAGGCTAGTCGAACAAATGAAGTTGTATGGGACATTTGAAAGTGCTAGTGTTTTGAATACGTTTGATTTTGTCGATAGAGTGAGTGAAATAAACATAGAAGAAGATGAATCTACAGTCTCTTTTGATGTGGAAGCACTGTTTCCTAGTATACCTGTCGATGTTGCAATAGAGGCACTCAAATTACATCTCGAAACGAGAAATGTAGAAGAAAATCATAGAAGAGTGTATTTAAAAGCAGCAAAAGTTTGTATGTCACATAATTGTTTCGTTTTCCGTGACAAATTCTACAAAAACAACAACGGAACAAGTATGGGAAACCCTTTGTCACCGCTCATCGCCGAAGCCCTTCATGTCTAAATTTGAAATGGATTTGAAACGAGAGGGTCTTTTGCCCAGAATTTGGTTAAGATATGTTGATGACGTTTTCAGTGTTATAAAAAAGAATACAGTTGAAGAAACTCTAAATACATACATTAAACAACAGATATGACACCATCAAGTTTACATATGAGGAAGAAGACGACACAAATTCCATCCCGTTCTTAGACGTTTTATGTAAGAAACGCAACAAAAAAATAGAGTTCGACGTTTTCCGAAAAAATACATCAACTGATCGCTACATCACGAAAGACTCTTTTTGCTCGTACCAACACAAAATAGCAGCCTTTCATTCAATAGCATACAGATTGTGCAAACTCCCACTTTCCGTTGGTAATTTCAAAAAAGAATTTGATTACATTGTTCATTTAGCTGATGTTAATGGTTTTGAGAAAACGGTTGTGGAAAATATTGTGAAAAAACAATCAAACCGAATACGGAAAAATGAAATATCCACACTCTTTAGCCAAAATCATTCAAACGTATATCGTTTTCTTACATACCAGCAATAACAAATCAATTGCGAAAGACGTTAGAGAAAGAAAACATACATATCGCTTACAACAACAACGGCAAGCTAAAAAACATTCTCGGTTCAACCAAAGATGCCACCCCAACAAGTGAAAAAAGTGGTATATACGAAATCAGCTGTAAAGACTGCAACAAAAAATATATTGGCCAAATGAAGAGGAGTATACAAACGCGATTTAAGGAACACATCAGCTGCAGTGTTGGGACCTCGCAGAAGCAAAATAGTGGTAGAAATGATGTCAAAAAGGTGGTAGAAAAGTGGTAGAAATTAAAATCCATTTTTATGTAGTAAAACAAAATTAAATGAACAATAATTCAGTTCTTTCAGTTTCAAATATCACAATTCACAATAATTGAATTAGTTAGAAAAACTTAAAATTATTTTTTGCTATATAGATATAGACCACCGGAAAATTTAAATTTTGAAGCATATTTCAGTAATGCTTCCGGGGAATAAAATTCTGAAAATTTACTGGAATTTCCCTTGCAGCCAAAATGTTGTGAACGGTTGTAGTTTTTAATTTATTTCTTTTTTCATTTTTTATATTTTTTAAATCTGAAAATTTGCGTTCAGCAGCAGCGCTGCTATGCGGTAAGCAACACAGCTCCAACATATAAGAAGATATGTTTTCAAAAATTAAATTGTCCGTCTTTTAAGTTTTTTATCAAAAGCCATTGCGAAACAATGTCATCAGTTTTAAAAATTTGGAGTAATTGATTTTCTCCAATTAATTTTCTCCACTCATTATTAATTAACTCTAGTTCTGAGTTATTTATAGTTGGTGAAAAATGTTTCGTGAGACCTAAAACTGATGGCATTGTTCCATAAATGACGTTTTTCGGGTTTAAATATTTGAAAAATTTTAGTTCATCGTTTGAAAGTACCTTTCAAAGTAAAGGACAAAATACATTTGAGAATATGGTAAATAGTTTTCACTGTTTTTTATATTTGTGTTTACATTAATACTTTCTGGTTTTAAAAAATTTTTCATTAAATTTAAATTTAATGTAGTCATACTTTCGAATATCAAGTGTATTTTTGTGTTCTCAGATTGAAATGTTTTATTTAACTCGTTTATAATTTTAAGATTTATTGACAAAAAATTTAAATATACTTAATTGTCTTTGTTTTTTAAAAAATTAAAAATTTGTGAAGCCTTAGAAGAAGGTTCTTCAAATGCGAGTAAAATAAAGTAATGAAACAAGGGATCCCACTGCTCTATAATTCGGTTTATGACCATTTCCATTAAAAGCCAACGAGTTTGGCTAACCTTTAAAATTTGGTGTTCATTAACCCCAAGTGCTTTTTGGAAGGTAAGGAAATCCTTTTGTTTTAATGAAACTTCTTCGTTGATAATATTCATCTATCTGTGGCAAAAGTAAACAATCTATTTTATACAGAGATTAGAAAACTATGTTAGATCTGTACAAGGAAGATCACACAACAGCAACACAGAGAAAAAGAAAGATAACTCAGGTGAAAAAGTGCATGGGAGAAATCCATCATAGCGATTTTATATGCTGTTGTGTTTGTGGAGTGGACGCGTGGAGTTGTAGTCGTATGCGTATGGTATATGGTAGAAGGTAGAGTTTAATGATAGGTGAACGGTGAGTTGCAAAAAGTGGTAGAATTTGCTTTTTAGGTGGTAGATTTTCATGAACACCAAAAAACCAAAAAGTGGTAGAAATACCACTTAAGTGGTAGAAGTCCCAACACTGATCAGCTGTATCAAACATAAACAAATAAACCGATCATCTGTAGCAGCTCATGTCTTCGCGTCGTGTGATAACAACGAACCACCGCCCACATCGGCCCCTTTGAAGAGAGTGTTCGATTATTAAAGAGCGTGCATAATGAAAGAAAGCTATTAAATTTTGAAAGTTTCAACATCATCTTTCCTAACAACCGTGAAATCTCCTAGAAAAGAAAATTAAGAATTTCCATAGTTTTACTTAAATAAACTTAGGATTTTCATAATTTAATTGGCATCAAGTACTTGAAACCAAAATACCCAAAACTTTCCAACAAGGAAGTACGAAAATTGCTAATAAAAGTTCAATCAGGTAATTCATAATCACCTACGAGTAAATTAAAAATTCTTATAAAATTTGCTTATAGAATTTTGTTCTTAACTTCTTTCTTCTTAGACATAATCTCAAAGCAAGCGAAATTCTGGAGACCCATCAACGGAGCTTTGTGGAGAGTCTTACTGTCCACATCGCTCCTGATCAAGAACTTTCACTAAGCATATCTGAACAATCAGTCAGTGTCGGAATTTGACCGGGTTACATTCCCGAAAACAAAATCTAGAAACCAACATGCTACATACAAATCAAACTCAGCCATAATCCCAATCTAAAATCCAAAAAAAAAAAAAAAAATGGTTTCTAAAAAAATCAGTTTCTATTTTATTAAAAAGTTCAGTCGATCTCTGACTTTCGAGCAGGAAAGACTTAGGCAGTGTGGAGTTTATTTACAAGTGTTGTGGAAATTAGAAAAGTCAGTAAATTCTTAGCTAGTCACTCATTAAATAAGTAGTTCGATAGCGCAGCGCTAGTGTGTTGGCTTAATAACAAATCGATAGCCCAGTGGAAGTGGCGTCGGAATACAGCTCCAAGGGTCGTGGGTTCGAATCCCGTGCGGAGTGCACGAAAATTATTGCAGCTTTTTTCCATAATCGAGAAATTTCAGATTTTATTGATTTGGAAGAAAAGCAGATGGAGAAGGAGAGAAAAGCAGGGGTATCGAAAGATACCTCTGCCAACAAATCAGGCGATGTTGCGGTGGTTCCAGCAGCGCCAGCGGTACTGCAAACAACCGCAACAACATCAGGTCAGGCATCTGACCAGTCAACGGCCAGACCAAAAAGAAAATTAAAAAAACAAAGCCCAAATAAGGTTGAAAGGACCAATTCGGCTAAGAGGCAGGCGAACAAAAAAAAAATGGAGAAGAGGGAAGGAATCACCACGGACAGTGAATTCTCAGACTACGTCGAGTCTGAGAAAACTGAATATATGTCCGAAGGTGGAGAGGGGCTCTTCAGGCCGCCGAATATAGACTTAATTCTATCGGAGCCAGAGCCAGTCCCGCAGACAAACAAGGCTGTGGAGGTAGCGGCGGACCTCCAAGATGAAAGAGAACTTGTGCAGGCCCTGCAAGTCAAACAGGCAGAGATCAGCCAGTACGAGCAAAGCCTCAATAAGCTCAAGGAGGAAATAGAGCCCCTCCTCAGTGCACTACAGCTGAAACAAGAGGCGCGCCGACAGAAAGAGGCAGCCCAAAAACAACAGCTACAAAAACAACAACAGCAAAAACAACAGCAACAACAACCACAGCAGCAAAAACAACCACAACCCAAGCCCGCTTCCAAATACTCAGGAGCGGTGCAAAATAAAAAGACGCCAGCAGCAGCGACAGGCCCAATTGCTGAGGGCCCATCGACTTCGGCTAAGGCAAAACAGCAGCAACAACAACAGCTACTACCAAGGCAGCAGGAGCAACAGAAACAGCAGCAGCAGCAGAAGCAGCAGCAGAAGCAGCAGCAGAAGCAGCAGCGGAAGCAGCAGCAGAAGCAGCAGCAACAGCAGCAACACCAGAAACAACCACAGCCCAAGAAGGAGAAGGTGCCACCAATAAGGACCCATAGAGTTGACCTGGACGACATAAAACAGGTATGTAAGTCGGCCACTAAGGGCAATTTTTTCATTAAAATGCTTAACGAAAAAGAAAAGAATTATTCGGTCCAGTGCTTCTCACTGGTCGAATACAACTTAGTAAAAGGGTTACTAAAAGAGGCCACAGCTGAGTTCTTCAGCTTCACGCCTAAAAGCGTAAAATTAAAGACGGTCCTACTGAAGGGCATAAGTTCCTGCACGGAACCGGAGGCGCTCTTAGCTGAGCTCCGCCAAAAAGCCATCGACGATCTCGATTTCATCGGGGTCAAGCCTTTCACTACGGCGAAGTCCAGGCGAGGGGGTTACAGGCTGCCAATGTTCCTCGTAACATTATCGCCCCAAAGTAGGCTTGAGAGTCTGAGGGAAATCAAATGCCTCGACTATCAAGCCATACGCTGGGAGACATTAAAAAGGCACGACGACATTTTACAATGTACGAAGTGCCAGAGGTTCGGCCATGCCGGAGCCAACTGCAATATGCAGTTGCGCTGCGTCAGGTGCTCCGAAACCCGAAACCCACATCAAGGGAGAGTGCAAGCTGGGGAATGAGCGGGTTGAGGATTTGACCCAGCTCAAGTGTGTCCTTTGTGGAAACCAAGGGCACCCGGCTAGCTATAGGGGTTGCCCTAAGGTCCAACAAATCAAACAAAAACAGGCCAGTCAAAAAGCCGAAGAAAGTCGAACAGTTCGACATGCTCCTACACAAAAATTCGTGGATCCCAAATTCTCTTACGCCCAAATGGTGTCAGGGAATGGGAACACGAGACAAGCTCCACCAACGGTTGCCCCAAAGGCCCCTGCGCCTAAGGCACCAGAGGTGCAGCCTGACATTGTAGCCTTGTTGTTGAGCATTCAAGGTCAACTAACAGGGCTGCAAAGTCAGATAAAGGAGCAAGGCAAAAGGGTAGATCATCTCTACTCTTTGTTGCCTGGCCTGGCGCAATATAGACCATAATGAACGCGCTGCCGGAGACGCGCCTAAAAGTCCTAGCTGTGAATGTAAATTCACTGATTAGGATTGAACGAAGAGCCAATATGTTCCAATTGTTGAAAGACTACAGTCCCGATGTGTTTATGGCTAGCGAAACTAAGCTAAACCACAAACACAAATTGACTCATAAAAATTACAATATCGTAAGAAGAGACCGGCCCGACTCCACTCAAGGGGGCGGTGTCGCTCTCTTTATATGAAAAGGCATTAATTATAAAGTCATATACAACAATGAATTGCGAAAGCTCAAGACGCTAGAAGTTTGCGTTGTATGCATCTCTCTCACTCAAGGGAAGCGGATGTATATGATTGCGGCTTATGCGGCTGGAGCTCCGCATCTTGGCCGGTGATTTGAACGCAAAACATGAAGATTGGGGAAATCAACATAGTAATCCCAGAGGTAACCATCTTTTTAATTTGATGAATCTTTACAGCGTTGAATATGGCGTCGACCTGCTGGCTACTGAAAAGCCATCGTATCCAAGAAGCGACTCCTTTCTGGATCTTTTGCTGTACGACACAAGACTGACAGTTACAGACAAAGTGGGTAATCACCCTCGAAACTGCTTACAGACAGTCGAGTACGACAGTGATCACTGCGGACTGGCTGCTGTAATGCAGATTCCGAACGAACGCGTGGAGTTGGAGGAATACGTTGCAACGCATACTTACAATTACAGTAAGATGCGCTGGCCTCGTTTCACCAACGCCCTAGCGAGAGAACTTCGTTCGAGTGACATAGCCCCACCAAACAACAGAAACCTGACAAATACAGAAATTGACCAACATTTACAACAGATGGACGAAACAATAAAACGAACGATGGAACGGACAATACCAAAGTACAAAGAACGGGACCAAATGGAAGCTTACAGAAATGCGACTATTGACGCACTACGTAAGCACAAGAGTGGCTTACTGACAAGACTCAAAAACTTGTACAGACGACTTACAGACCCACACGACTTGGAGGTTAGGACACTGAAGTCGTCAATAAAAAATGTCAATCTGTTGATTAAGGAGAACTACAGGTTATCAATTAACAAGTACTGGGACCGCAAGATCCGGTCAGTTAATTCCAGTGACCCTAGTATGTTCCCTAAAATCAACAAGATATTCAGGAAAAAGAACGACAATGACCTTCCGTGTCTGAAACTCCAAAGAACTGAAGAGAACAGAGACGTACTCATGACAGCGCAAATAGATCCAGAAGAAGCCATCTTTGACGATGACTTTTATATAATTGAAGATCCGAAGGAAAAAGTGGAGGCGGTAGGAGCTGCTTTCCAGCAAGTGTACAAGGTGAATGTTAGCATTCGCCCCAACCACGACCTGGAAAACAGAGCCCTACTTAATCACTTTTACCTTCGAAATGATATAACACATTGGCGATCTGAGAACCGCGGTTTTATGCGGTTCGATGACGATTCCTTGGCAAATGCCATAATCGCCGAGCAAACGGGACCAAGTCCCCTGGTAGTGACGAAGGTTGAGCTTCAGCTCATCTTCAACTCAATAAAAAATAAAAAGTCAGCAGGTGTCGATGGTATATCCAACGTTGTACTAAGACATTTACCGATGGAGGCAATTGACATTTACACTACACTCTTCAATAATGCACTGAATAATGCATATTATCCAGTGCATTGGAAGACCGCTGTGGTTCATCCTCTCCCGAAAAAGGGAAAGGACAACTCCAACCCGTCAAATCTTCGGTCGATAAGTCTTCTTCCGAGCATCAGCAAAGTTTTCGAAAAAATCATTAATAGGGCTCTGACTAAGTGGGCTGCGGACAACAAAATAATTCCGGATAAACAGTTCGGGTTCAAGGCGGGTCATGACACAATTCATGCTGCGTCTAAACTCGTTTCTGATATCCAATGGAATAAAACAAAACAACAATGCACAGGTGCTGTTCTGGTTGATTTGGAAAAGGCCTTTGACACCGTATGGTTAGAGGGTCTTTACCTAAAACTGAGCAGGCTTGGCATAAGCAAGCCATTGTTGTATATACTTTATGATATGCTTAACGGTAGAAAGTTTGTTGTCAAAATTGGCAATATAACTTCTACCACAACATTCTTAATTAAAAATGGTCTTCAACAGGGAGCGGTGAATTCGCCGATTCTCTTCAGCATTTACACCAGCGATCTGATAGGTAGTCTTACAAAGGCAATTGCGTACGCCGACGATCTTATTGCGTACAGAACGGCCCGAAAGGTTGAGGTTATTAGAATTCTCTTGCAGCGTGATTTCGACAAGATTCAGCGATATTGCGACGACTGGAAACTGAAAATAAATGTCCATAAGTCGGAGACAATTCTGTTCCGGACTCCGTTGGCTAGGGCCACGAGGGATACGTGCAAGAATTGGCGCAAGATGGTTATCGTTGATCTTCACGGGCAGCCATTAGCGAGCAAAAGTGTAGTGAAGTACCTCGGTATCTGGTTAGATCAGTATTTATATTTCGACAGACATATAAATGCTGCTCTGACCAGGGCCCGAGGAGCTTTCGCTCTGACGAAACGGCTGTTTTTTAGCAGTCGGCTTGACCCTAGAGTGAAGGTAATTTGCTACATGGCCCTCATACGGCCGATGATCGTTTATGGTTGTCCCGTGTGGTTCAACGTTGCCCCTTCCCAGATGGAGAAGTTTCGGGTGTTCGAGCGGCAGTGTTTACGACGCTGTACCGGTTTATATCGAACAGCCGAATCTTCTTACGTGCATTACTATTCCAACGAGGTCCTATACAACGGGGCTCGAATCAACAGAATTGACAATTTCGTGATAAAACTCGTTCGAGTTCACATTGCAAGAGCTATGTCTTCGACCAACAATTTAATTTTCGGGGCGTTCTATCCGAACGACGAGTATTTTGAAAGTGCACGCTTGAGTGGCTTCATTCCACCAGAAGCATTCCTCTTTTTAGATAGATGCGGTCTGATACAGGATAGATTGGCAGTTCCGTTAATCTACCACGTCAGACGACGAACCGTGGATAGGCGACTCCTGTACAATCGGGACGTCATGGCACAAGGCGGAGCAGAGCTCCTTCGGTTCAGTAGGGCTGTGTCCGAAAGGGACCGAACTGATAGGGTGAAGCAGGAGAGCCAGTTTTGGTGGCTTCAATCGGCACTTGATAGTGAGTAGTCGGGATGGGGTTTTAAGCCTTGGCCGGCTTACATACTTGTTTTATAGTTTTAGGGTTTAGTTTTAAGTAGAACAGGCATGGTGGCACAAAAAAAAAAAAACAAAAAAAAAATACAAAAAAGGAAAATACAAAAAAAAAAAAAAAAAAAAAAAAACATGGAATAATAAAAAAAAGACAAAAAAAGACAAAATATGAAAAACAAAAAACGTTAGATAGTTAAATTTGCTGCTGTGGTTGTTCTAGTTTTAAGTAGTTTATAGGTAGAATAGGTAGTTTTAGTTAGCTTTAAGTTTTATATTAAGGACCTTATTTTAAGTAGTTTTTAAGTAAAAATAAAAAAGGATATTGACATTAGTTTTTTCTAAATTTTCTAATGAAGACAAAAATAAATAAAATGAATTGAAGGTAAATAGATCTTAGGCATTAGCATTAAGTATTATTGTTTAACTTAGAGTGTCCGTATGGGACCAGTAAGTTAGTTGTAAGTTATGGATAATTAGGCTAGTTTTATGAATTTTTGTCTGGCCTTAAGATAGATTTAAGATTGAATTAATAAAAATGAATTTACAAAAAAAAAAAAAAAAAAGTGTGTTGGCTTGAGAACCAAGGGTCGTGAGTTCGATCCCTGCATTGGGTGGAATTTTTTTATTCTAATTTCGAGTCGCGATGATAAACCTAATAAAGGAAAAAGCAGCAGGGGCATTGAAAAATGCTTCGGCCAAATCATCCGATGGTAAAGTAGCGGTGGAAAACACCGTAGGCAATGAAGGAAGGAAGAAGAGGAGGCGGACCTCAAGAGCAAAGCCAAATTTGGATGGTAAAAGGCCAGCCACCATCTCAACCAAGCTGCAAGTTGAGGTGGTTGACACTCAAAGAGCAGCAAAGACAACGGCAACGAAAAATAGCCAACGGCAATACGAAGATGATATTTGTTCCGATGACTCTGTGGAGTACATGTCCGGAGAAGGGGAGGGACTGTACAGGGCCGGCGGCAGCAATATGTTCGCTGGGCTGTCCACTGAATACACTGACGAGGAGGTGGAGGAAGTCCTCCTAACAAAGCAGGCAAGCATTGATAAATGCGAGAAATTGCTTAACACGCTTAAGGAGGAAATTAAGCCCCTTCTAAAACGCCTTAAGCAAAAACAGGAGACGCGCCGGCAAGAAGAGGCAGCGGAATTAAAAAAGAGGCAACTGCAGAGGCAGCAACAGCAAAGCCAACAACAACAACCACAGCAGCAAAAACAACAACAACAACCACAGCAGATGAAACAGCAAAAGCAAGTTGCTACTAATAACAAGCAACATCAAAAGGAGCAGCCTAGACCCAACACAGGGGCGGTGCAATCAGGCCCCAGCTCATCGGGGGCCCCCAAACCAATTGAGGCAGCAGCACCAGCCGTAATGCCAACAGCAGCACCAGCAGTAGCACAAGCAGCAGATCCGGTTGCATCAACATCAGCAGCAGCAAAGCAGCAACAACAGCAACACCAGCAACAACCACGGAAAAAGTCCGAGAAAGTGCCACCAATAAGGACGTACAAGGTCGACCTACAGGACTTAAAACAGGTATGTAAGTCGGCCACGGATAATAAATTTAGTATTAAAATTATAAATGAAAAGCAGAAGCGGTATTCGGTCCAATGCTTCACATTGGCCGAATACAAAATAGTTAAAGAGTGCCTAAAAGCAGCCACTGCTGAATTCTTCAGCTTCACTCCTAGGAGTGAAAAACCGAAGACGGTCCTTTTGAAGGGCATCAGTTCCTGCACGGAACCAGAGGAGCTCCTAGCTGAGCTCCGTCAGAATGCCAGCGATGACCTCGAATTCATCGGAGTCAAGCCTTTTTCTACGGTAAGGTCCAGACGGGAGGGGCATAAACTGCCAATATTCATTGTAACTCTGTCGCCCCAAAGTAGACTGGAGAGTCTCAGGAATATTACCGTCCTAGACTACCAGGTCATACACTGGGAAAAATTAATGAGGCACGACGACACGCTGCAATGCATGCGCTGCCAAAGGTTCGGTCACGCTGCAGCCAACTGTGGAATGCAGGAGCGCTGTGTGAAATGCGCCGAAACCCACAATAGGGGTGAATGCAGGCTAGGGACTGAGCGGGTCGAAGACATGACCCAGCTCAAGTGTGTAATATGCGGGAACGAGGGGCACCCCGCAAATTATCGGGGCTGTCCTAAGGTCCAAGAGATACGGGACAAACAGGCCAGCCAAAAAGCCGCGCTGCCGAAGACGCGCCTTAGGATCCTAGGTTTGAATGTGAATTCATTGATTAGGATCGAACGTAGAGCCAATTTGTTCCAGCTGTTAAAAGACCACAGTCCTGATGTGTTTATGGCTAGCGAAACCAAGCTAAACCAGAAACATAAACTGACTAACAACAATTACAATATCGTAAGAAGGGATCGACCCGGCTCTACTCAAGGAGGCGGTGTTGCAATCTTCATACGTAAGGGCATTAATTATAAAGTCGTATACAATAATGATTTGCGAAAGCTCAGGACGCTAGAAGTTTGCGTCGTATGCATCTCTCTCACTCAAGGGAGGGAAGCGGATGTATATGATTGCGGCTTATGCGGCTGACGCTCCGCAGGCTACTATCTTTATTTCAGAGCTCGAGATTCTTTTCAGAGTACTAAAACTGAGCTTGGAAGAAAACTATTTCATTATGGCCGGAGATTTGAACGCGAAACATGAAGATTGGGGAAATCAAACAAATAATCCAAGAGGTAATCATCTTTTTAATTTGATGAATCTTCACGGTGTTGAATATGGTGTTGACCTGCTGGCTACTGAAAGGCCATCGTTCCCAAGGAGCGGTTCCTTTCTGGACCTTTTGCTGTACGATACCAGACTGACAATAACGGACAAAGTGGGTAATCACCCTCGAAACTGTTTACAGACAGTCGATTACGACAGTGACCACTGCGGACTCGCTGCTGTAATTCAGATTCCGAACGAGCTTGTGGAATTGGATGAATTCGTTCCAACGCATTCCTACAATTATAGTAAGATGCGATGGCCACGTTTCACCCAAGTCCTTGCAAGAGAACTTCGTTCGAGTGACATAGCCCCACCAAACAACAGAAACTTGACAAATACAGAAATCGACCAACACCTTGAACAGATGGACAAGATAATAAAACGAACAATGGAACGGACAATACCGAAATACAAGGAACGCGACCAAAACAACGTCTACAGTAACGCGACTATAGACGCACTACACAGACAGAAAAGCGGACTACTGACAAGACTGAAAAACTTGTACAGACGATTTACAGACCCGTACGACCTGGAGATTAGGACACTGAAGTCGTCGATTAAAAACATCAACACCCTGATCAAGGAAAACTAAAGGTTATCTATTAATTTGTACTGGGACAAGAAAATTCGGGCCGTTAATTCTAGCGACCCGAGTATGTTCCCTAAGATTAATAAGATATTTAGGTCCAAGAACCAGAACGACCTTCCGTGTCTTAGAACATTAGAGAACACAGACGTACTTCTTACAGCGCAAATTGATCCTGAGGAAGCCGTCTTGGATGATGACTTCTTTGTGATTGAATATCCGCAGGAGAAAGTGGAGACAGTTGGTGCTGCTTTCCAGCAAGTGTATAAGGTGAATGCTTGCACTTGCCCGAACCACGACCTGGAAAATAGAGCCTTACTTCATCACTTCTACCTGAGGAATGATATTTCGCATTGGCGATCCGAGAACCGTGGTTTTACCCGGTTTGATGACGACTCTTTAGCAAACGCTATAATCGCCGATCGAACGGGCCCAAGTCCCTTGCTCATCACGAAGGTAGAACTCCAGCTCATCTTCGATTCAATAAGGAATAAGAAGTCAGCAGGTGTCGACGGTATATCCAATATTGTACTAAGACACCTACCGATTGAAGCAATAGACATCTACACCACTCTGTTCAACAACGCGCTGAATAATGCATATTATCCAGTGCGTTGGAAGACAGCAGTGGTTCATCCTCTCCCGAAAAAGGGAAAGGACAACTCCAATCCTTCAAATCTCCGGTCAATAAGTCTTCTTCCAAGCATCAGCAAGGTATTTGAAAAGGTAATCAATAGGGCTCTGGCTGAGTGGGCTGCAGACAACAGTATAATTCCGGATAATCAGTTCGGGTTCAAGGCAGGACATGACACTATTCATGCCTCGTCTAAGCTCGTTTCTGATATCGAATGGAACAAGTCCAAGAAACAATGCACGGGTGCTGTTCTGGTTGATTTAGAGAAGGCCTTCGACACCATATGGTTAGAAGGGTTGTACCTCAAACTCACCAGACTAGGCATCAGTAAACCATTATTGTATATGCTTTATGATATGCTCAACGGTAGAAAGTTTGTTGTCAAGAGTGGCAATGTAACTTCAACCACCACCTTTGAAATTAAAAACGGTCTCCAACAGGGAGCGGTGAACTCGCCGATCCTCTTCAGCATTTACACCAGCGATCTGATAGGTAGCTTCACTAACGCAATTGCGTATGCCGACGACCTGATTGCGTACAGAACGGCTCGAAAGGTTGAAGTTATTAGAATTCTCTTGCAGCGTGACTTCGAGAAGATTCAGCGATACTGCGACGATTGGAAACTGAAAATAAATGTCCAAAAGTCGGAGGCAATCTTGTTCCGGACTCCGTTGGCTAAAGCCTCGCGAGATACGTGTAAGAATTGGCGCAAGATGGTCATTGTTGACCCGCACGGACAGGCATTGACGAGCAAAAGTGTAGTGAAGTACCTCGGTATCTGGTTGGACCAGTATCTATATTTCGACAGACATATGGATGCTGCTCTGACTAAGGCCAGAGGAGCCTTCGCTCTGACGAAACGGCTGTTTTACAGCAGTCGGCTTGACCCCAGAGTGAAAGTAATTTGCTACATGGCCCTCATACGGCCAATGATTGTTTATGGTTGTCCAGTGTGGTTCAACATTGCCCCTTCCCAAATGGAGAAGTTTCGGGTGTTCGAGAGACAGTGTCTTCGGCGCTGTCTCGGTTTGTATCGGACACCGGAATCTTCTTATCTGCATTATTATTCAAACGAGGTTCTATACAACGAGGCTCGAATCAATAGAATTGACAATTTCGTGATAAAACTTGTTCGGGGTCACATTGCGAGGGCTATGACTTCGACCAACAATTTGATTTTCGGTCCGTTCTATCCGAACGACAACTACTTCGACAATGCACGCTTTATCCCACCAGAGGCATTCCGCTTTATCCCACCAGAGGCATTCCTCTATCTAGACCAGTGCGGCATGATACAGGATAGATTGGCAGTACCGCTTATCTACCACGTCAGGCGAAAAACCGTAGACCGGCGGCTCCTGTATGAACGGGGCATCCTCGCTCGTGATGGAGCGGAGCTGCTTCGGTTCAGTAGGGCTGTGTCCGAAAAGGACCGCATTGATAGGGTGAAGCAGGAGAACCAGTTTTGGTGGCTTCAAACTGCAATTGATAATGGGTAATCCGGGATGGGGTATTTTTGCCTTGGCCGGCTTACATACTTGTTTTAGACTTAAGTTTTAGGTTTAAGTAGAGCAGGAATGGTGGCACAATAAAATAAAATAAAAAAAAAAAATAAAAAAAAAATCTCATAAAATACAAAAAAAAGAAATAAAAAAAAAAAATGCAAACACATATCACAGACAATATTATAAAAATCCTCGATGGAATTACAAATAGAAGGACATAGTTGTTTTGCCGCTGTGGTTGTTCTAGTTTTAAGTAGTTTGTAGGTAGATTAGGTAATTTTAAGTTTTATTTTAAGGACTTTAGTATGTAAGTAAAAACCCCAAAAAAAGATAAAGATTTTAGTTTTTAAACTTTTCTAAAAAAAAAAAAAAAAAAAACATAAATTAAAATAAATAAAACAATCTTAGTTCGTAGGCCGAAAGGCATTAATTTTAAGAATCATGAATTTCTTAGAGCGCCCGATTAGGACCAGTAAGTTATATTTAAGTAGAATTAATTAGGCTAGTTTCCCATTTTGTCTAGCATGTAAGTAGAGTTAAGTTTAAATGAATAAAAAAATGAAAAAAAAAAAAAATTCTATCTCCCTTATTCTTATTAGCATGAATTTGTAACTTTTAACATTAATTTCATATTGAATTTGTTTATTTCTTGTTTTTTCTTGTTGTTTTGTTTTAGTGTAAATCGAGGTTTCGCTGATGATAAGCTGCATGTCAGTTCGAATTGCATTCGATTTTTAAAATTTTATAAATAAAAACACGGGTTTTTTGAATACTTGAATTTCGTGTTTTTATTGTAAAATTTTGACATTTGTAGTCAATAAAGGAAACTACCTTCATATATTTTTGAGGAAAGATGATGTTGACTTTTGTTAAGTCTCTAATATATACAATATACATATAGAAAAAGAAGGTTGTAGGATCGAAAATCAAAAGATTACAAGGCAGGAGAAAAATGTACCTTGGATGTGGATCGGTCTGAAGCTGGAGATGAAAAGAACGATTCGCGGAAATTATGTCTGCTTTCAGACAAAAAAGGAAATTCGAACGTATTCGAAATTGTGAAAACAATGTTCGAATACTTGGTAACTTGGTATACGGAATTCCGCATAGACAGAAAAGTACTCTACAAAGTTGCAAAGTGGTTTCAAGGTGGCCTACACACAACATTTCATTTTCTTGTCTGCTCAGACAGGAAAATGCAATGATCAAGGCTAAAGCAATGTACCTATTCAGAACCGTCGACCCACGAACCCTGAAAACAGGAATTGAGTCTATGCTGCTTAAGAACGCAAGTTCTTGGCGTGTATCTTGCCTTGGGCAAGATTTCAAATTCCGAATTGTTAAGATTATTGAGTTTCTTAAGCAACTCATAATCAGAGCCGTGTTGAATTTTTGCTTGACCAAATAGCGCTTCATGTGGTGTCATCCCTATCGCTGAATGAACGCTTGTTCTTAATGAGCTTAAAATTTGGTTAAGATGTTTATCCCAGTTCGACTGATCGGAACCGATATACGATCTTATGGTGGCAAGTATAGATCTATTTGCACGCTCACTGGCATTCGCTTGAGGTGCATGTGAAGCCGTTCGAATATGTTTCATTCCATACGATTTTAAAAAAAATTGTAAATTCTTTCCCAATGAATTGTTTACCGTTGTCAGATAATAATGACTCTGGCACTCCAAATAGGGAAAAGACATTTTCGTCCATGAACTTAACTGCTTCTTCACCTGTAGCTTTCCGAAGTGGTTTTGCGAGAAGAAATTTCGTCAACTGATCGAGACATACTATCATATAACAATTCCCACTTTTGGATCTCGGGTACGGTCCGAGGAAATCAGCGAATAGATGTTGAAAAGGTCTATCAACAATAAAAGATTGACCCATTGGAGGTCTTAAAACTTGATTAGGGACTTTGGTGGATTTGCAAATGCTGCAATTACCAACATAAGCTTTTACTTGGGTTGCCATATTTGGCCAATAGAATCGCATTCGAAAGCGATATAATGTCTTTGTCACTCCGCCGTGTGATGCTTGAGGTGGGTCATGAGCCAATCGAATTAAGTTGTTAGTTAGTGTGCTAGGAATCCATAATTTCCAGACACAATCGTACTTAATCGGATCCCCAGTACAATGTTTAGTCTTTTTATAAACAAATTGATTTGAGACCTGAAGGTCAGGTAGTTGAGATTGGTTTTTATTTACCGTATCGATCAGATTCATGTACTCCTCCGACTTAAAAGACGGATCAGTGAGGTCGACCTGTAAAATATCTAAAAGGTTTGGACTTTCAGTGCTCACAGATGATATTTCATCGGCAGCATAAACACGAGAAAGTGCATCAGGTGCTACATTTTGTGAACCCTTTCGGTGTTCTATCACAAAGGAGTATTTCTGAAGTTTAAGGCTCCATCGCGCTAGCCTTCCGCTCAAATCTTTTTGGCCTATAAGCCACTTAAGACTTGAATGGTCTGTGACAATTTTAAATTCGTAACCCTCCACGTACGGTCTGAATTTTTCGACTCCAAGTACAGCTGCTAAACATTCTAACTCCGTGATGCTGTAGTTACGCTGTGCTTTGTTTAATTTATATGAGTAATAATATATAGGCTTTTCTTCACCATTCTCATCGAGTTGACATAAGACGCAGCCGACTCCAGTTGACGACGCGTCACATAGGATTATAAATGGCTTTGAAAAATCTGGATTGGTTAGCACTGGTGAGGTGGTCAAAGCTTTTTTGAGGATTTCAAAGGATTGTTGAGCTTCTAGCGTAAACTCGAAGGTCTTGCGTTTTTTAAGAGTATCTGTAATTGATGATGCAATAGAAGAATAATTTGGTACAAAGCGACGGTACCATCCGGTCAAACCTAAAAATCCTCTCCACATGAGGAAAAGGATAGGCATCGGTCTTTGTCACCTTGTTGAGCTTTCTGGAATCTAGGCATAATCGGTTTTTCCCTGGCTTACGGACCAAAACCACAGGGGAACTCCATGCGCTCTCGCTCTCCTCTATGACACCTAATGCCAACATCCTGTCTATTTCCTCATGCATTATCTTTTGGATTGCCGGTGACACGGGATAATTTCGTTGCTTTATTGGCTCGGTTTCACCTTTCAGTATAGTATGTTGCTCAAGTGTTGTTCGGCCAAGTCCTTCTTTGGCAAAAGACGGGAACAAACGGATAACCTTTTCAATCTTGATCTGGTGATAATTCATGAGCATTTTTGTCGGGTACACGTAGTAAAGAGGGACCTAGCTCAGATTTGAGGTGCTAACCCAAAAAGTTTCCAAAAGTTCACACCTAAATACAATGTTTGCATTAAAGTTGGAACTAGATAAATTTTCATTTCCTTAACTACATCTTTGTACTCTATCCTTGCGATTACTTCACCAACTATCTTCTGTGACTGTCCACAGGCTGTTTTCACGTCAGAGATACATTTTTTGTAAGGAATGTTGAGATCTTTTAGTAGTTGTAGACATCCTGATCCAAGACATGAGATGCTCGCACCACTGTCCAAAAGACCAAGTATTTTTTTGCCAAAAATCGTTACAGTGGCATATGGTCTAGGGCAATCGGTATCGTCAATTGTTGTAGCCGAAATTTCACGATGAATTCTCTTTTTCGTATTGAATCTCTCTCTAAGCTTTTTGATACTGCTTGGCACTTTGGCGAAAATTCTATCACGAGCTTCATAATATTTACACAATCGTTCATGTAAAGTAACAGGTGTCTCAATTACAGGTAAAGATAAAGGTTTTTCATTGTCAGGTATTTCACGTTTTAAAATTGAAATTTTGGGTAAATCTGATTGTACGGTACACTCTGGCGTATACGTATTATTTTGATTTTTTATTATTTTGATTCCGGGTTCTTCGGTTGACAAAACTCCCCGGTCGTAGAATTGCCCCGTTTGTAATTTCCCGAACACTTAATGCAGTTTGGAGTTGTGGTATTTTCCAAGCCACATTTGTAGCAAAACAGATTGCGTTGATCGCTAGGACATTGGACAAAAGAATGTCCTTTGATTTTACAATTCCAACACACATAATGTGATTGGTTTTGTTTCATATGTGAATTGTTCAAGGCACTGATATCAAGAGTGTTTTCTTCAGAGAAATCCCCTTCTAATTCACTAACTTGTTTTTTTGAATGGTTAAGCGGTAGCTGTTTGGACTTGAAAATGTCATTTTGGGTTTGTGCATGCTTCTCGATCGATCTGCACACATAAACCATTTCAGCCAAGCTTTGTGTTCTAAAAGTAATAAGAAGTTCTCCGGTTCTTCTCTTAACATTTTGCTTTATGAGATCGATGAGTTCGCGACTTGATTTGGGGGTATGAAGACGAGCATTCATGACTAGGATATCATTGTAAAAACTGTTGAAGCTTTCGTTTTGACCTTGACGTCGGTCAAACATTTTCCTCGAAAGTTCCGAGTCAGTTTCGATGCTTCTATATTGGTCGATCAAAGCGAATTCTAAATTTTGCCAATTGGCATTAGGGTTAGTTTTGAGAAAGGTCCAAAACCAACTTTCAACACTATCTTTAACAAACAGATGAAAATGAAGGAAGATATCGTCGCATGTAGCATTATAACTTTCTTTTAATCTCTTCAATCTTATAATGAAGTCATCTACCGTCATCCTAACATTATCGAACTTTAGACCCCATTTATGGAATTCTACAGTTCGAGATGAACTTGAACGAGTTTCACTGTGATTATGACTCACGTTATGTGATGTAGCATTTATGTCAAGTGCCTGAACCCGATTTAGAAAATTTTGTGCATTTGCACTCAATTGGTTTGAATCCGAGATTTCATCAGATCTAACTCGTTGAGCGGTGCTACTGTTTTGTGGAATATGTTGGTTTGAAAAAGGATCATTCATAACAGGTGGAGTTGGTGCCCTTAGCGTATCACGAATGGTGTGAACAACTTCCTCCCTAATTCGAGCTCTTTCCTCCTCATACTCTGCCTTCCTAGTGCGTAAGTCTTCAGATCTGCTTAAACCAATGACAGCAGTAACGATGTTGGAGATATATCGTTGAAGACTATCATTCAAAAAAGCACTAGCCGGAAACTGTTCTGAATTTTCATTAGTTTGTTCTTGGGTTTCTTGTCTATTGTCGACAGGATTTTGAATTTCAGTATGGTGACTGTCGTCATCAGAAATGTTATTTGAAGATGAAGCCATATCACCAACATTTACTGTATTCGTAATCAAACGTGTATTACGAGAGATGGAATTTGATTTTTTATTTGGAGATTTGTCTCTTTTAGGCGGCATTTTAAAAGTCAAGTTGATATTTTTAAGTCTAGGTTCAAATATAACTCACACTGTCAATTCAGTTGAGGATATTACATTTGTTGAATGGAAACAAAAAATTCTAAAATCTGAACTAAAAGATTCGTTCTTGTAAAGTTACGTTTATAAAAAAAAATCAAGGATAAAGATTTAAAAAAACTTGCTATAATCAATCATAAAGTTGTGCTGGGCTAAGCAATTGTGATGTGCATAAAAACGATGATAGTGATAAAAGAGCTGAGTTAGTATTTCCAAAATGTAGTTATTTAATTTAGTTTTACTGATATATTTCGAAGAATTCAAGACGCGAATAAGAATCCGATATTTGAAACTGCTTATTCTTATGACACACGTTTAAAATTGACGTTTCAGATATAAGTGTAAATATTATTGGTGTAGATGTAGATTTTGAAACTCAAAATATGCTTGTTTTCATAAAATAATTCAAAAGTTAAAAATTTTTATTGTTTAGCTTGTAAAAAATTATATAATACAGTTATATCCATCTTGAACGCGTTCCGAGTGTTGCCCTCCCCTGGTCTCATTTCTTATAACAAAAGAAAACAAAACAACTCAAAATTATCGAGCCACTCAATTAATTTTTCGAATGTTTATGAATGTATTTTAATACAATTCACTAATAGTTAAATCACCTTCGTAGGGCAGCATCACATCCCTTAGCCCTCAGCACAAATAAAAAAAAAACTACTTCCTGTTCATAATAAGGATCTCAATCAGAGACAATAAAAAGCTTAATTTTCATGTTAAATTCAAAATATAATTCTTGGATAAGATTTTATAATCATTTTTACTTACTTACTTACTTAAGGTGGCGCTACAGTCCTGTGTGAACTAGGGCCTCACCCAACAAACTTCTCCATCTAGCTCGGTCCCTAGCTAGATGTCGCTCTACGTGACCTAGCCATCTTAGTCGTTGGACTTTTACCCTTCTTGCTAAGTCTACGTCGCTGTACAGCCCGTACAGCTCGTCGTTCCATCTTCTCCTCCACTCCCCTTCGATGCATACGGGACCGTAGATCACACGAAGAATCTTTCTCTCGAAACGACCCAAGGTGCTTTCATCCGCTTTTGTCAAAGTCCATGCTTCTGCACCGTATAGCAGGACGGGGATATATAGCGACACTTTGGTCCTTCGAGAGAGAAGTTTTCCACTCAATTGCTTTCTTAACCCAAAGAAACAGCGGTTAGCAAGAGTTATTCTTCGTTTGATCTCAGCGCTGGTGTTGTTTTCTGCGTTTACAGCGGAGCCTAGGTAGACGAAGTCCTTGACTACCTCAAAGTTACGTCTGTCGATGGTGACGTTTTGACCAGGACGTCGGTGTTGTAGGTCCTTTCTTGATGACAGCATGTACTTTGTTTTGCCCTCATTAACCGTTAAACCCATTTTTGCCGCCTCTGCCTCAATACTCACAAAAGCCCCATTGACATCACGCTGAGTTCTTCCGATTATGTCAATGTCATCAGCATATGCTAGTAATTGGACAGACTTTTGAAAGATAGTGCCTCTGGTGTTGACGTGTGAGCTTTGCACTATTCTTTCAAGTACGATGTTAAAAAAATCACATGACAGCGCATCACCTTGTCTAAAACCTTTTTTGACATCGAAAGGTTCAGTTAAGTTGTTTCCAACCTTTATGGAGCAGCGTGAATTCTCCATGGTCATCCTGCACAAACGGACGAGTTTGGCAGGGATGCCAAAACTAGACATGGCTCTATACAGTTCGTCCCTGTAGATACTGTCATATGCGGCCTTGAAATCGATGAAAAGATGGTGGGTGTCGATTTGGTGTTCTTGGGTTTTTTCCAGGATCTGCCGTAATGTGAATATTTGATCGACTGTGGACTTTCCTGGTCTAAAACCACACTGATAAGGACCTATCAGGTTGTTGACGATGGGCTTTAGACGTTCACATATTACGGCAGAGAAGATTTTATAAGCGATGTTAAGTAGACTGATTCCTCTATAATTGGTGCAGTTTAGAGGGTCTCCTTTTTTCAGGATCGGGCAAACAATACTGAGGTTCCATTCATCGGGCATGCTTTCTTCCGACCATATCTTACAGATAAGTTGGTGCATGCTCCTAACCAACTTATCTCCAGCTGCTTTAAAGAGCTCGGCATTCAAGCCATCCGCTCCAGCGGCTTTGTTAGACTTCAGCTTAGATATAGCAATCTTTACTTCGTCTAAGTCGGGAGGACGGGTTTGTTGGCTTTCGTCGTCTATGTTGAATGGATCATCCTGCCTGACAGCGGAATTCGGTTCGTCGTCGCCGTTATACAGTCTGCAGAAGTGGTCCTTCCATATCCTCAGCATTGACTGCGGTTCCACTATGAAGTTTCCACTTTCGTCTTTGCAGCCTTCGGTTCTAGGTTTATGTACTTGTGAATTTCGTTTCACCTGTTCATAAAACTTTCGAACTTCATTTCTGCTTTTAAACCTCTCAACATCTTCGACCGCACGCTTCTCATGCTCTCTCTTTTTCCTTCTGAGAAGTCGGTGTTCCTCTCGCCTCTTCTGCTCATAGAGCTCATGAGCAGCTCTCGTCCTTTTATGCAGCGCCGCCTTGCGTGCCTGTTGTTTGGCTGCATTTGCCTGCCGACATTCCTCATCAAACCAGGGGTTCCTTGTTGGTGGTCGCTTGAAACCCAGCACGTCAGAGGCGGCTTCTCTGATTGCGTCTTGGCAAAGTTGCCACTGGTTTTCTATACATTGTGTTGGCGGCACAAAACTTCGAGAGAGGTTACTTGTAACTCGGTCGGAGAAGGATTTGGCGATCTCTTGCGATTGTAGCCGTTCGACGTTGTACCTTCTCCCAACATCTCCCTGTTTTGCCTTGGGCCTGGAAACCCGAAGTGCTACCTTGGCTACAACAAGGTAGTGGTCCGAGTCGATGTTAGCTCCTCGGAAAGTTCGGACATCCATGATGCTGGAAGCGTGTCTGGCGTCGATCGCAATATGGTCAATCTGGTTGACGGTAGATTGATCTGGAGATCTCCAAGTTCCTTTGTGGATGTTGAGGTGTGGAAAACGCGTACTGGCTACCATGACCTTTCGCCCCGCAGCAAAATCTATGAGCCTGAATCCGTTGTCGGAAGTGTTGTCGTGCAGGCTGTTTTTCCCGATTATTCCACCAAAGATGTCTTCCCTTCCTAGCTTGGCATTAAAATCGCCCAGGACAATTTTAATATCGTAGCTAGGACACTGCTCGTATGTTTTGTCTAAGAGCTCGAAGAACATATCTTTGGTGTTGTCATCCTTCTCATCTGTGGGGGCGTGCGCGCATATCAGGCTAATGTTGCCGAATTTAGCCTTGATGCGGATGGTCATGAGGCGCTCGTTGATGCACCTATAGCTTAAGACTTGTTGCCTAAGTCTGGCTCCAATGACGAAGCCTTGGTTTTATTTAATATTAGATTTCATAAAAAATTGTTATATAATTAAAATATTAATCATTTAAATTTATATATTAATGTTGTCGTATGAAAACAAAATAGCTCAAAGAAAATCGAAGAAAGAAAAATAAAACAAAATGTTCCAATTTCATATTGGTCCATTCAATAGGCAAGTGCAATGAACTTTCATACATAATTACTAAAAAAATTGAGGTAGATCAAGATCTAGGCAAATTTGAGCTAGAGTGAAAAAAATTGTCATGATCACTTTCTGTTAAGGTATTGCACTCGAAATTTCTCTTACACTTTTTTCACTCACACTCGCTTTAAATTTAAAAGAGTAAATTTTCTTTTCTTAATTTATTTTCTTTTGGATTTCATTGGAAATTTTCTTGGAACTTGGAATTTGTATTTTATAGATGCATTTATCTGGTTCGTTCAATTTTAAAATAAATAAGGTTTTTAAAATTTAAAATGAAGACTTACCGACATCCTGAAGTTGATGTGCACAACAGCTTTTTGACGTCACTCGTATATTCTCTTCTCTTTGTTTCTTTTATACTTAAGCTGTGAACAATTTATTTATTTTAATCTTGAACGAAATTTTCTCGCGCTTTTATCACGATTAGGCTACGTCATTACAATTTTAAATACTTTGTTTTAATTTCTTTTCTTTCTCTCTATTTTTCTTTCACTGTACACTTTTATTAATTAATATAAACTTTTCAATAAAAAAAAAACTTTAAACAATACTTTAACTTATCTTTTTAATTTTCCTTTTTAATTCATTTTCTTGCTTTTGTTTTTCTGTTTCCTCTTCTATTAACTTTTCTTTTTTTTTGTAAAATTTAATAATTACAATTACATGTTTTCTTTTATTTTAATTTTACCACTTTTTAATAAAATAGAAACTGATTTTTTTAGAAACCATTTTTTTTTTGTTTGGATTTTAGATTGGGATTATGGCTGAGTTTGATTTGTATGTAGCATGTTGGTTTCTAGATTTTGTTTTCGGGAATGTAACCCGGTCAAATTCCGACACTGACTGATTGTTCAGATTTGCTTAGTGAAAGTTCTTGATCAGGAGCGATGTGGACAGTAAGACTCTCTACAAAGCTCCGTTGATGGGTCTCCAGAATCTCGCTTGCTTTGAGATTATGTCTAAGAAGAAAGAAGTTAAGAACAAAATTCTATAAGCAAATTTTATAAGAATTTTTAATTTACTCGTAGGTGATTATGAATTACCTGATTGAACTTTTATTAGCAATTTTCGTACTTCCTTGTTGGAAGATTTTGGGTATTTTGGTTTCAAGTACTTGATGCCAATTAAATTATGAAAATCCTAAGTTTATTTAAGTAAAACTATGGAAATTCTTAATTTTCTTTTCTAGGAGATTTCACGGTTGTTAGGAAAGATGATGATGACTTTTGTTAAGTCTCTAATATAGACATATAGAAAAAGAAGGTTGTAGGATCGAAAATCAATAGATTACAAGGCAGGAGAAAAATGTACTTCGGATGTGGATCGGTCTGAAGCTGGAGATGAAAAGAACGATTCGCGGAAATTATGTCTGCTTTCAGACAAAAAAGAAAATTCGAACGTATTCGAAATTGTGAAAACAATGTTCGTATACTTGGTAACTTGGTGTACGGAATTCCGCATAGACAGGAAAGTACTCTACAAAGTTGCAAAGTGGTTTCAAGGTGGCCTACACAAGATCTCACAAAGTCTGTCCATGTTTCTAGCCGATTTGATTTTATGGGCGCATCCCATTCAGTTTTGTCTTTCCAGACATCTTGGAACAAAATCTTTAATAAAATTGTTGTTGGTGCAAGCCAACCTATAGGGTCATATATTTTAGCTATATTTGAAAAAAGTTCACGTTTTGTCAAAACAGATGTTGGAGAAAATAGCTTACATCGAATATAGAAGTAATCTTCCCTTGCATTCCACCCTATACCTAGAACTTTCGAATGTGAATTCTCGTCGAACATGAGAAAGTGTTGGTCTAAAACATCCCCCCTTGGAATGTTTTCCAACAAGCGAGGGTGGTTTGCAGTCCATTTCTTCAAACAAAACCCTCCAGACAAAAGAAGTGCATTTAATTGAGCTTGAGCTTGAACAACAGTATCTAGATTGAACCCTCCGGAAAAAACGTCGTCCACATAAAAATCTGACAACACCATTTCTTTTGCTAAAGGATATTTGTTTCCTTCATCAGAAGCAAGTTGATGCAATGTTCAGATTGCCAAATATGGTATGGAGTTAACTCCAAAAGTAACCCTATTTATTTCAAAGTCAGCCAGAATTGTTAGTACTTATGTAAGCATTGCTTCGACCCAAAGCGATATCAGCAATCTTCTCAATTGACCTTTGGAAGCTTCCCTCGGCAAGAAACCGCAAAACTGTGGCTAGCTCCAACGTTGCAGGAATTGAAGATTGTTTAAGATGTGGTTCAACAATTTCCAGCACCATTTATTAAGACATAAACCTATGTACATGAACAATACAAAATAATAATTGACAGGGGTTAACTTTTGTTTTCAGTCTTAAAATAACATACGCGGCATCTGCAATTTCCAAGGGATCAAAAACATCTCGCAGCCTTCGTCTTTTTATTTTTTCTTGTGCCTATTTATTCCTTTCAGTCTGTAACGCCAAAACTATTAACGCAGTACTCATTATGCGATCCTAATTAGTACTTTTATATTTTTAAACGCGTGAACAATACAAAAATATTTATAAGAAAACAATTTGCCAAAATAAAAATTCTTTAATAATGTCCCAAATGACAGATATCAGACGTTTTTAATTTCACGAAAAGTGATTTCGAAAAAAATTCGGAGTTACCAAATCGCTCGAAATGCAGAACACTGAACAAAAATTCACTCGATATGCAATTTCAATTTCGGTTTCATTTCACTGAAATTCTGTAACCTAGCTGATAGTTTCAAAAAAGCATGCCAAACATCACTTTAATGTTATTATTTCATTAATCAACAATAAACTTCAAAATCATTCATTAATCAATAATAATCACAAAATTACTATGGCTGCGACCAGAATTTATTAAATTGAATTAAATTTTCGTTAATGAATAACCGATTATTAATGTCAAAAATGTCCAAATTGGCATTTTATTTCTTCTACAAATGACACATCGGATTCACAATAATCGTTGTGATTATTTTTTCTTAAATTTTTGTGTTCCCTTGATATATTATAGAAGTTTTTTTGATAACTAATCTACGCTCCCACCATTTTTTTTAACTCAATTGACAAATGATAAATTCGCTATCTTGTGGATTTTCTTTGTAACATAAAGAATTGCATTGCAACGCGTATATATTTTGAAGTACATGTGTTGGGGGGATTCTTCTTAATATGAATCCCAGGGCCCGAGTTGGTTTTTGCTGAAAAAAAGTGTAAATCTCTTGCAGTACCACAATGCGATAAAAGAAAAAAAAAAAACAAAGAGAACTAATTTTGTTTTACCTTCAAGGTTAATTATTATTTGCGTCTTATCTCTACAAATATTACAATTGAAGTGATTTTACAATTATTATTAAGACGCGAATGTGCCTTAGTCAAACAGACTAGCTCGGTGGTGAAAACCATAAACTTAGTTTACATAGAGGTGAGATTATAAAATAGAGATTTTATGTCTTATTATATTCTCAACTTCATTATTGTTAAAATTAAGAACTTAATTTACGTTACGTTTAATAGTAACACCTAACAGTATGCAATACATTTTTAAATAATCTGGTTTAAATAATCATTTGAATAGTATTAACTGCTAATTGACGTCAACATTCCGGCCTCCCTTTGCAGGAATGCAAAAAGTATAGAATCCATGCATCCAAAAAGTTGATAGATTTTACGTAGCGAGTCCATTGGTGGAGGTATTTTGTTAAAGAAGCGCCTCGATTCGCTACTAGGAAAAAAAAATTAGATTAGTAAATCCAAAGAACCTTTCCATCTTTTCTACAATTCTACAATTTTCCCCAGTCGCCATTGAGTGGGTGGTAGATTTTCATTGCGCACAACCACAACGTTTCCAACTTCGATATTACGCTTAGAAAATTTCCACTTTGTTCTTCGTTGAAGATCGGTCAAATATTCCTCCTTCCATCGTTTTGAAAAAGAGTGTACAATTTGTTGGACTCTTTCCCAATTCCTCAGATTTGTAATTTCACTAACTTGGCTTTCTGGTAAGGTGCACCTTTTAAAAAAGGAGTTAAGGGAAGAGGGTCAGAGGGGTTCTCACTAATCGGAGAAATATGGCGTGAGTTAAAACATGACTCAATTTTAACAAGCAGTGTCGAAAACTCTTCATACGCTAGCCTTGAGTTTCCAACAACCTTCTTTAAGTGGGTTTTAAACGACTTTATACCGGTTGAATGAAATTCCACTTCAAATTTTTTGGTAGATAGAGTTTTTCAGCTTGCAATGTAGCATCTGATAAGGCTTTTTTCAACACCTTTTTTAATATTTTATTAGCACATACAAAATTGGTGCCGTTATCAGAGAAAAGTTGTTGGGGAACACCTCTACGACCGACAAATCTATAAAGAGCAGCTAAAAACGACTCGGTTGAGAGACTTCCTACCGCTTCTAAATGTTCAGCTTTTGTACAGAGACAAATAAAAAGACAAGCATAACCTTTTATTGCTTGATAGAACCGACCCTTTTGAACCTTTAATTCAAAGGGGCCAGCGAAATCCAATCCAACATGGGTGAACGGAAAGGAATAGTTAACCCTTTCGGGTGGGAGTGTTCCCATAAGTTGGGTTTGGAATTCTTTTTTGTGTAAAACACAAACTGTGCAAAGATTGATACATGATTCTATTAAATTTTTTAGTATTGGAATCCAAAATGATTTTCGCATGAGGTATAGGACTTGTTTGTTCCCTCCATGTAGGGAAATTTTATGGACGAATCCTACTAACAATTTCGACAACGGACATGAATATGGCAATATTATTGGAAATTTTTCATTATAACTCAAATTTGCATTGGTTAAATGGCCGTTTACTCTCATGATTATGTCAGAGTCTAAAGGTGCGTGTCCATTTGAGAGTAAACGTGCTGCGAGTCGCTCTCAAGCTGCTCTCGAGAGCGATCTCGCAAGTGGACATAGTCTGGAGAGTAGCTCGCGGAGAGTTCACTAATTACTCTCGACATTCGATCTTTTTGAAAGTCACTCGCAAGTGGACACATGTGTTTACCACTATCCGAGATAAGCTCTCGGAATACCAACACAGTTCGTATTTTGCGAGTAGCTGTCGAGAGTAAACATGGCAAAGCAGTGGAAACTATGTCTTTTTTTCATATAAATTTGATTTGAAAATACATTTTTACCTTCCCATAGGAAGTTATTGTAATGGGTCCGATTAGTCAAATTGAAAATTTTGTCATTTCTCGACATTTCAAGATCCCTAGAGTCGAAATAAAAGATTTTTAGAAAGATGCCTGTGCGTGCGTGTGTACGTACGCTCGTACGTCCTTACGTCTGTACGTCCGTACGTTCGCGACGTTATTTTCGTCGTCCATAGCTCAAGAACTAGTAAAGATATCGACTTCAAATAAATATACAAATAATAATGCAGAAAGATGCAGAAAGGGATCTCAAGAAAATTGAGTGGGTGGTTTTTTTACCATAGCAGTTTAAATAAAAGGTGAACATGTTGGTTAACCCCAAATATCTCACGAACCAAAAACGCTAGAGAATTGAATTAAATATTATATTATATATTGTAACGTTATACCAAACAAGTATATTTTATGAAAAAAATCCAATTAACGGTTTTTTTATAAATCAAAAAAAAATTAAAAAAAATTTGTCACCTCGAAAGTTGTACGAATAAAAAATGATTTTATCTCCAAAACAATTTGGTGCAACGAAGAATAACGTTTTTAACATATTTTTTTAACAAATTTTGAGAAAAATCGAATTGACAGTTTGTTTTATAAAATATAAAAACCTAAAAAATACATTACTCAAAGTTGTTACAAATTGAATTTTGACTCAAATAACTTTGCAAAAATTTTATTTTTATTTTATAAAAAATATTGTTTTCAACATTCGGTAAAACTTTGCGAAAAATCGAATTGACAGTTTTTTAACAAAAAATAGAAACTTAAAAGAACATTTAACAAAAGTTGGTAAAAATTCATTTCCGACGCAAATATCTTTTTAAAAATTTGAGATTATGGCTTGCAAATAATTTTAACTTATAAGAAATATTGTTTTCAACATTCAGTTAAATTTTAAGAAAAATCTAATTGACAGTTTTTTTTACAAAAAATAAAAACCTAAAAAAAAAACAATACTAAAACTTGGTAAAAATTTACTTTCGATTAAAATAGCTTTTCAAAAATTAAAAACACTGTCTTCAAACTTTTTTTATTTCACAGAAAATATTGTTTTCGATACTCTGTAGTTTTTTTTTAATAAAAATCCATATTTTCGAAAAAAAAATCTACAAAAAATAGTACGCAAATTCGGTAAAAATTGATGTTCGGTACTCGATATCTCGTGAACAATAGAAGATATTGACTTTAAATTAGATTCATTCATCCAATTTGTAATTATTTATTTAAGAAATAAATTTTTTTAACAAATGCTACTAAAATTTGTAAACAAATTTTTTCGACTAAAAATCTCGTTTACAAAAACAGATTTTGAAATCAAATTATTTCATCAAATGGAAAATGTTGTTGGTAATTTTGAAATCTTTTAGAATAATTCAACTAACTAATTTTTTAACAAAACACGAAAACCTACAGACCTTTTAAGCAAGGCAAATCGACAGACGGGATAGGAAGTTATCAGTGTGGATAGAATACATGTCCAACTGATAATATGATAGCAGAAGAAATCTATCAAGTGGACACGATTATGAGAGTACTCTCAGCAAGAAAACTCTCAATATTCTAGCAGAGAGCTCGCGATAGCAAAACTTCTAAAATTTGGCTCGCAAATGGACAGTCTCCCGAGAGTTGCTCTCGAGATTTAACTAGCAGAAGTACTCTCAAATGGACACGCACCTTAAGGTAGGGTTAAGCGATAAAATTGTACTATTTTTGCTTAAGGGTTTCGAGTTATATAGAGCATTGAGCTCTTCACTAAAATAGAAGCGTTGTGCTAGTATGACGAGTCGAGTTTTCACAAAGGTTATTTCATGAAGTGCCAACTTAATAGAAAAGTATCGAAAAGGATAAAACCTTTTTCTTTTGCGAGAAGCTAGGTTAATAAATCTAAACAAATATGCTATGACTTTTATAGCACGAGAATAACATGAAAATCTCCTCAAAATATCATCGTTTGTATTTTGATTTACTACAAAGCTTTTAATTTGTTTGATTTCAAGGTTCCAATTGGGATCCTTTTGAATCTTCGTTATTGGCCAAGTTTCCTGGGAATTCTGTAGCCAACTTGGACCATGCCACCATTGGTCATTGTTTATTAAATTTAGAGGCATTACACCGCGTGAGGCAATGTCAGCTGGGTTTTGTTCAGAAGGAACATGTTTCCAAATGCAACCTGGCGGACTCTCAGTTTGTACTTTAGAGACCGGGTTTCGGACAAACGTTTCCAGTCGAGATGGACAGTCACGAATCCAATAAAGGACAATCATTGAATCCGTCCAAAGGTAAACATGATAGTTTTTTCAGGCGTAGACTGCTTTGTACAGAGTTTACTAACTTTGTTAGTTAACAGCTCCACAAAGCTCCAGCCGAGGTATGGAAATGGCTTTCAGGGGGAGCCACTTTTGTTTTTGAGCAAAGAAGGTGGGTAAACACGTTTCCAGATGAATCTGAAATCCTAGAGTAGACATCAGCAGCATATGCACTTAGAGATGCATCGCAAAAGCCGTGTATTTCAACACACATATCTGGGGTATAATTGATCCATCTTGGAATTTTGATATCCTTTATTATTGGAAAAGATCTCACAAAGTCTGTCCATGTTTCTAGCCGAGTTGATTTTATGGGCGCATTCCATTCAGTTTTGTCTTTTCAGACATCTTGCAACAAAATCTTTAATAAAATTGTTGTTGGTGCAAGCCAACCTATAGGGTCATATATTTTAGCTATATTTGAAAAAAGTTCACGTTTTGTCAAAACAGATATTGGAGAAAATAGCTTACATCGAATATAGAAGTAATCTTCCCTTGCATTCCACCCTATACCTAGAACTTTCGAATGTAAATTCTCGTCGAACATGAGAAAGTGTTGGTCTAAAACATCCCCCCTAGGAATGTTTTCCAACAAGCGAGGGTGGTTTGCAGTCCATTTCTTCAAACAAAACCCTCCAGACAAAAGAAGTGCATTTAATTGAGCTTGAGCTTGAACAACAGTATCTAGATCGAACCCTCCGGAAAAAACGTCGTCCACATAAAAATCTGACAACACCATTTCTTTTGCTAAAGGATATTTGTTTCCTTCATCAGAAGCAAGTTGATGCAATGTTCGGATTGTCAAATATGGAGTTAACTCCAAAAGTAACCCTATTTATTTCAAAGTCAGCCAAATCTGATTCTGAATTTGACGATCGAAAAATTATTATTTGGAATCTATGATGTTCTGGGTGAACATGTATTTGGTGATACATTTTTTCAATAACGCTATTAAAAACATAGGGATACTATCGCCATCTTAATAAAATAGTTTGTAGATCGTTTTGAAGAGCAGGACCGCTGCACAAAAAATCGTTTAGGCTATGCCCTTTGTTTGTAGAAGCACTTGCGTTAAAAACGACTCTAACCTTTGTTGAAGTACTATCCGGTTTCACCACAGCGTGGTGCGGCAAATAATAATGCTGTCGGGAAAGATTTAATTCACCTTTTGACCTAAGAGTCATGTGCTTCAAAGAAATGTATTCCTTCAGAACTTTGTTTGTTATACTCTTCTCTGAGAGATTTTTCGCAAAGAAGACGCTCTCTTGTCGCAGATATTGTAAAACTGCACTACTTCTTGAAAGACCTAAATCCGATATATTTAAATGAGGCTTGAATGGAAGTTTCACTGTATAGCTACCATCTAGATTGCGAGTTGTTGTATCCTTATACAATTTTTCACAAAATGTATCTTCGTTAGAAAAGGGTTTTACTTCTGGAACCTCTTCGAGTTCCCAAAATCTCTGAATTTGTTTTTCTAAACAAATTTTACTAAAAAATGTGTGAAAAGTTGGTTTCTTTGAACTAACTTCAAACGGTCCAGAAAGAACCCATCCAAAAACCGTATTTTGAGCAATTGGTGAAAAGTCCTTTTCTCTCTTAACACCTTCGCGTAGAATAAGAGGGTAGATATCTGCTCGGATCAAAATGTCTATCGAAGCGGGTTTATCAAAGTTAGGATCTGCCAATCGCAATCCCTTGAGCTCAACCAAGTTTGATGCGTCAACAGACTGCGATGGCAAATTTCCTGTCAGCTTTTTCAAAACAACGGCTGAAACCGGTATATGTACATCAGGTTGATGCGAGATTCGAGCGTGAGAGGACACATACTCGTTGAAAATTCGCTGTGAACTTGTCCAATGCCACAAATAGATGCATTGGCTGAACGTGTTAAAAGCTTAAATCGGTTCACTACGGACTGTAAAATATAAGTAGCTTCAGAACCAGGGTCGATTAAAGCTCTCAAGAGAATTGTTTGATTATGAACATTAATTTTAACCAAAGCTGTAGCTAGTAAAATATTCTTTTGCTGGTTAACAAGGAAACTTTGAAGTGTATTATTATATAATTAGAATTTATATCCTTTTCTAAATCCAGCGTTGGTTGTTGTTCAATTTTCGAAGTGGACTGTATGGGTGTGGGGG